>JBBDGP010001513.1:112500-365657 GCA_037952835.1 Lithobates septentrionalis
AGTAATGTGACTTCTAAAAAAAAAAAAGGTATTTAACACCCCATGGTCTCCAGCGCCGTCTTGGTACAACCTGAAACCTTCAGTACGGTCTTTGGTTCTGTGTGGCCATCTTGAATTAGCTGTGATTCCTTATCAGTTACAACTGACTCCCCATTGTGTATGCGCAAGATGCATGGATTGGAGAAGCCTGACCCGAAGTCTCCTGAGATGTTTGACCCAGGCAGGATGTATGTATGACCCAGGCAGGATGCTTCTATACCCCAGAGGATCACCACGGTCCCCTTGGCTTTTAGTGTAATATATTAAAAATGGAAATTGAAGCTCCACACCACTGCTAAGAGGTCCAGATACAACTTTATTCCAATATACACTATGTGGTCAAAAATATTGTGACACCTGCCTTTATATGCACATGAACTTTAATGACAGTTTCACACACTGAGCGGCTCTAGCAAGCCTCATGATCTGCTGAATGTGAAAACGGTTTCACAGCAGCACGGGCTACACACTCCTTGGATGAAACATTTCACAGCAGATCTTTGGAGACGGGACAGGGTGATTAGGTTGTGCCCAGGCACACCCAGCACGCCCCGTGCGCACGCCTATGACTGACATCCAATTCCTCATTGAGGCCCCCCAGGCAAGAGGGTGTCAAGGATAAACATCCAGTAGGTCTCCCATTGGCAGAGCCCCTGGAAACGTTCTGCCTCGGGGAGACCCCTGGGCATAGCCTCAATGATCCACACACGCAGACCCTCTGTAGACTGATCATGAAATTCCTGAAAATGACAAGGTACGCTAGGTTTATCCTTGCCCTCCTTGATAAAGCGGCGATGTTCGCCAAATCTTTTCCGAAGAGGGCGGATAGTGTGACCCACGTAAAAGAGGCCACAAGGACAGGATAAACAATATGTCAATATGCTATATGACATGGTCCGTGGAACAACGGTAAAAATCATCAATGGTATAGGTATTACCTTTGACTGTAAAGTCGTTTTGTCCATGAAGGACAAACCTGCAGGTTTTGCACAATGGTTTGCGGCATTGATACATCCCTTTAAGCGGATGCAAACAGAGTTGGTCAGTGGGGCAAACAGAAGACTTGGGTTTAAATTTACTGGGCGCTATTCTGTTTTATAGGTTAGGTGCTCTTCTATAGGTAATGTTGGGCTTAGCCTCAATGATATCCTGTAAATGTGGATCTTGAAATTGAATAGCCCAGTGTCTATTGATGATGGATTCCATCCTATCCTCCAGGAATTAGACAAAATCTACCCTTATGCCCCGTACACACGGTCGGATTTTCCGACGAAAAATGTGTGATAGGACCTTGTTGTCGGAAATTCCGACCGTGTGTAGGCTCAATCACATATTTTCCATCGGATTTTCCGACACACAAAGTTTGAGAGCAGGCTATAAAATTTTCCGACAACAAAATCCGTTGTCGGAAATTCCGATCGTGTGTACAACAATCCGACGCACAAAGTGCCATGCATGCTCAGAATAAAGAGATAAAAGCTATTGGCTACTGCCCCGTTTATAGTCCCGACGTACGTGTTTTACGTCACCGCGTTCAGAATGATCGGATTTTCCGACAACTTTGTGTGACCGTGTGTATGCAAGACAAGTTTGAGCCAACATCCGTCTGAAAAAATCCTAGGATTTTGTTGTCGGAATGTCCGATCAATGTCCGACCGTGTGTACGGGGCATTACAGTGCCCCCTCTACACTGCAAGGATTAAATGCGCATTAGGTCTGAGTCTGGATGTGCTCCAGCGGGATCCATTACTCTCCTCTTCCTCTGGCGCACCAGGCTTTGGGCTGTTCCTCCGCATCATCGTGCACATTTCAGGACTATTAAATCTGCATTAACTTCTTCCCGCCAGCCATATGGGTGGGCTTTAACACAGAGAGGCTATATATATGCAGCCCTATGTAAACACATTACTGTGCTGAGTGCACGTTCCCTGCATGAACCCGGCACAGTAACCGGCAGTTACCAGAAAGCTCCCGATGCATACCTGCATCACATGATTGGAATGCCCCCCTCTTCCTCCTGGCATTTACAACTTTGTAAAGGGCCTGGAGGCGGCGGTGGAAATATGTTAAACATAGAGAAGGCAGGAATGTAGAGAAGGCTCCATGGAACCAGCCGCACTGCTGGTGGGAAACTTTTTGGGCCCTGAAAGGGTCTCTTTAGCACTCTATCCAAAAATGAAGTGTTTTGGCCTGGGATACACCTTTAACTATAACTATAAGGCAACATTTGTGTTAGTTTTAGATAGAGCAGAGAGGGATTAGAACATCTGTCAGGTCTTGATGTCTGTACCCCAGTTAGGGAGGCTCACCATCTCCATTTGCCCCATTGGGGACACTAGTTCTGGTGACAACCAGGGGTTCCCTTACTTTGGAAAGATTTCTTTTCACTTCCCATTTTAGCTATAGATTGAAAAATGAAGGTAAAATTCTCCAATGGGATAGATAGAGAAGGTAAAAAAATGACAGGAGTTACAAATCTCTTTTACACTATCCAAAAGGTTTGATCTTCAGTTCTACTTTAATAAAAATACAATGTAAAATGTTCATATTTAAATTAACTTCTACCCTTAGTTTTAGGTTTCACATATATATTTTTTAAATAGATACGGCAAAGTTTTCACTAGTGACAAGCACATGAAGCCTTGGGGACAAAAATGATTTGGAATTTCTGCTTGAAGCACTGGAAGACACATCTAGCAATCAGCACCACAGACAGCTCCATAACGCAAGTCATTATGGAAGATAATAATGACAATAACATATACACAAACGTCTGTATTTCTATGACATGTAATTATGTCAATTTATTTCTGTACTCCTTAGAAAAACACAGGACAGAGATGTAACCTACGCAGTTTATAAAGCCATCATAATTCTTCTTCCAGCAGAACATGTGCATGGAAGATGGTTCATGGTTTCCTAAACTTGTCTCCATATTTATTCAACTTGAACACAGAACAAGTCATACTAAAAGCAGAGGTGGAAAAAACATCATTCTGGATATAAAATCATGTAAGAGAAATATTAGATTTAGATGTATAGAAGATGCCACTGTGATGGCTGTAAATAGGAAAGATTTGTGGATCTTGTTGTTCAAGAAAAGATAATAAAAAGTACAAGAAAAAAAAAAAATCTGCTTCTGCTCAAAAAAAAAAAAAAAAAAAAAAAAAAAGGTTATTTCAACAGGCCCTATCAGCTCCTAGCAGATGGATGGAAAAAATGAATTCAGTGAGAGATGCTTTTTTCTGGTTCTAAGATCCGTGATCTGTATAGATGGCGACTGCAGCTAGGGAATTAAAGTGGACCTATATTTAGATGTTAAAGCTAAGTTAGCAGTCTTGTGGTGATGGATAAATAAACTGTCACAGAAGGATTAAATGATTTGCCTTTCCTGGAGCAAATGCTTCTCCAGACTCTCTCCAGTGCTGGCTTTATGTTTGAAACCCCAGGCATTTGGGCATGTGAGCGCTATTGAAGAAGGAAATCAGAATTCAGATCGGCTAATTTTCCCTTTTAGTAGAGAACGCAAATGACTACACTTTTAGATCTGGGGCAGGAGGGAACATGGAGCAGCACTTTCTTTGGAAAAGGTGATATTTCAGCCCATTTCTCTTGGGTTTCTCCATCCATAGTTATTGTATAAAGCTACTGAAGAAGTCCCCACCTTGGATGCAACGCATATAGGGGAGTGTAGCCAAAGGCGTGACACAACCCACGGTCATCTTAGCTCCCGGCAAGAAGCCGGTTATGTGTTCCTTATTCTGGGATTTTATTCACAGCAGCCCCCTAGTCTGGGGAGTGGGGGGGGGGGTGACCTCAGGCCTGTGCTCGGGTGTGGAAGGGACCCTCTTCAAGACATATGGAGGTGTCCTGACCGGAGGAAGACAGCAGGGGAACACTTCCGGACAAATCTCCAGGGAGGAAGACAGCCAGATGGGCTGGTGAGTGTTGCAGTCAGAGGACTGAGAGGCATGCCTGAGAGGACTGAATAGAGCAGTCTGGGATGGATACAGAGTCAGTCAGGGAGGACTGTGGAGTCTTAGACAGGAGGGCTAGGAAAAGGGGCAGCTGCAGCCAGATGGGCTGGCAGTGCATTAAGATGTGGTGCGAGGATCAGTTGCCACAAGAGGAGGACAGCTGGGCACTAGGACTTTTTGCTACACTACCAAAGGGGCCTGTGGTCCCTGCCTGTAAAGGGCATTTGCTATGGTCTGATTGCGCTCTTGTCAGACCATCCATACAGTGCCAGCTGGTCCTGGGATTTGTTGTTCTACAAGCATGATTGTGCAGGAGGTAGGGAAGCAGTGTATATACAGACTGTATATAGTTGTGTCCCTGAGTTCCACTATTCTGATCAAGTGGACATCCCATAATACCCTAATCCCTATCCAAGTTCAATAGTTGGTCTCCATGGCTGTGCTCTCCGTTGGTTCAAATCTTACCTATCTAACCGCGCCTTCAGTGTCACTTACAACTCCACTTCCTCCTCTCAAACTCCTCTTACCATTGGGGTCCCCCAAAGTTTTGTCCTTGGACCTCTACTATTCTCGATCTACATATCCTCCCTGGGTCAGCAGATAGCCTCCCATGGCTTCCACTACCATTTATATGCCGATGACACCCAAATCTATCTCTCTGCCCCTCAGCTCACCCCATCAGTCTCCTCACGCATCACTGATTTACTAACAGACACATCTGTCAAACCATTTCCTCAAACTGAATCTATCTAAAACCAGGCTCTTAATATTTCCTCCCCCACATGCCCCTTCCCCTGACTTCTCTGTAAAGATCAATGGCACATCTATCAGTCCGTCCCCACATGCCAGGGTGCTAGGGTTAACCTTAGACTGTGAACTGTCCTTTCAGGCCCACATACAATCCTTGTCCAAATCATGCCACCTTAGCCTCCGCAACATTTCTAGAATATGCCCCTTTTTAACTGACACCACCAAGCTTCTAATTCACTCCCTGGTTATCTCTCGCCTCGACTACTGCAACTCCCTCTTCATTGGATTACCTTTACATAGACCATCCACCCTTCAGTCCATAATGAATGCCGCTGCAAGTCTCATCCACCTTACCAATCATTTAGTGTCCTCCACCCCTCTCTGCCAATCCCTCCACTGGCTTCCACTCACCCAACAAATAAAATTAAAAGTACTAACAATAATTTACAAAGCCATCCATAACTCTGCCCCCTGCTACATTACTAACCTAATCCGAAAATACAAACCAAGCCATTCTCTTCGTCCTCCCAAGACCTCCTGCTCTCTAGCTCCCTTGTTACCTCCTCCCATGCTCGCCTCCAAGATTTCTCCAGAGCTTCTCCCATCCTATGGAACTCCCTACCCCAATCTGTCCGACTGTCCCCTAATCTATCCATCTTTAGAAGATCCCTGAAAACCCTTCTCTTTAAAGAAGCCTAGCCTGCTTCTAACTAATAGTTTCACTTCCTCCATCAGCTCATCCCCCACAGCTATTACCTTTTGTATCAATTGACCCTCCCTTTTAAATTGTAAGCTCTAATGAGCAGGGCCCTCTGATTCCTCTTGTACCAAATTGCAATGCAACTGTAATGTTTGCTTTAATTTTGTTAAGTGCTGCGCAAACTGTTGGCGCTATATAAATCCTGTATAATAATATTAATAATACTAATAATAATATTACCCCTAATAAAATACAAAAACAAAGCTGCAAGGCCCGATTCGTGACTTCAGCGTGTGGTCGTAAATTCTGTGTGTCTGGCTGTGCAGGGTGGGAGATGCACCATTCACCAGCGGCTCCTGCGGGGGGTAGTGCTACATATACAATTGCGACACAAGTCATATTGTAATTGAATGTTATTAAAAATTACCTTTCCTTTTCGATCTGCAGCTCTTTCATTTTCTGTAAAATGCAATGCAATAAGTTATATATATATATATATATATATATATACACACACACTATTTACAGTTAGTGTAGTGCATCCTCCTCAGTGTTCAGCTAAAGCTACAAGTTAGTTTAGTGCGACCTCTGCACAGTGTTCAGCTAAAGCTACAAGTTAGTGTAGTGCACAGTGTTCAGCTAAAGCTACAAGTTAGTGTAGTGCGACCTCTGCACAGTGTTCAGCTAAAGCTACAAGTTAGTTTAGTGTGTCCTCTGCACAGTGTTCAGCTAAAGCTACAAGTTAGTGTAGTGCACAGTGTTCAGCTAAAGCTACCTGTAGAAGATTGGTGGTGTTTTCCTGATCCTATCACTACCGCAGGCAGCTACATTATTTACACGTTAGTGTAGTGCGTCCCCAAAACAGTGTTCAGCTAAAGCTACCTGTAGAAGGTTGGTGGTGTTTTCCTGATCCTATCACTACCACAGGCAGCTACATTATTTTAACGTTGGTGTAGTGCGTCGTCTGCACAGTGTTCAGCTAAAGATACAAGTTAGTGTAGTGCGACCTCTGCACAGTGTTCAGCTAAAGCTACCTGTAGAAGATTGGTGGCGTTCTCATACTACAGGCAGGCAGTTGATTTTGCTAGCTTCAGTATATATATATATATATATATCCCAGCTTAGTGCAGCTACATCTCACTGCAGGCCATTAGTATGTCTGGAAGGCCAACAAGGACAGGCAGACAGTCAAAAGCAGGCTCTGTGTCTAGAGGCAACAGTGCTGGTCATGGACACGGTGCATCCTCATCAGCACGTGGCCGTGGGACACGCTTGGTCTTTTTTTCGGCAGCTGGCCGTGTTGAGCCGCAAAATGCAGAAGACTTGGTCGAGTGGATGGCCAAGCCGTCCTCATCCTCCTCATCCTCTCTCACCCATGCTCAGGGTACCTTGTCTGGCAAAGCAGCTGCCAACGCAGCCTCATCCCTCGGCTCAATGGCATCAGTGACTCCTTCCCTAGCCCCACCATGTCCTCCTGAGGAGTCCCTCGAACTGTTTGACCACAGTGTTGGGTACATGCTCCAGGAGGATGCCCAGCGTTTAGAAGGCTCTGATGATGGTACTGAGCTAGATGAAGGCAGTAACGTGAGCACGGACAGAGGGGGTGCCCAAGAAGGACAGCAATCTGGCAGTCATGCTCCCCCTGCTGCAGCATACTGCCAGGTTTGCTCCAGTGATGAGGACGGAGGGGATGATGAGGTCACTGACTCAACGTGGGTGCCCGATAGGAGAGAGGAGGAGGAGGAGGAGAAGGCACATCACCAACGAGGCAGGATGCCCTCCAGGGGCCAGCCTAAGGGCAGCACACTGACTGCATCACACCGCAAAGCTCCGCATGTGCAGGGCGCTGCTGTCTTTACGCGTTATTCCACAAGTTCTTTGGTGTGGGCCTCTCTGAGACCTGCACTGAGAAGAATGAAGGTGTAGAATTAGGTGTGTCACAGCCAAGTACTTGTGGGCAATCTGCTTTCGGTACACCGACGTCAGATTGTACCAGGCAAATTTCCCTGCCCCAGCTGCTGCACCACCGAAAGAAGTTCGCTCCCAGCCATCCACATGCCCAGCGGTTGAATGCTAGCTTGGCAAAATTGCTAGCACTTCAACTGCTACCTTTTTAGTTGGTAGACTCTGCCCCCTTCCATGAGTTTGTGGAATGTGCGGTTCCTCAGTGGCAGGTACCCAAACGCCACTTTTTCTCACGGAAGGCGATTCCGGCTCTCTACCGGCATGTGGAAGGCAATGTCCATGCCTCACTGGACAGGGCGGTCAGCGGTAAGGTGCATATTACCGCTGACTCATGGTCCAGCAGGCATGGATAGGGACGTTACCCAAGTTTCACGGCGCATTGGGTGACTCTGCTGGCAGCTGGGAAGGATGCAGGACAAGGTGCAGTAGTGTTGGAGGTTGTTCCGCCACCACGCCTCCAAAATGCCACTACTAATGATTCTGACACACCTCTCTCCTCCACCCCCTCCTCCTCTTCTTCTTCCTCCATGGCCTCTTCCTGTGCTTTGTCCTCGGAACCAGCGGTGCTCTGTAGGCGTTCAAGGGGCTACGCAAGTATGCAGGCCAAAAGATGCCATGCGGTGCTTGAGCTGGTGTGCTTGGGGGACAGGAGCCACACTGGGGCAGAGGTTCTGTCAGCTCTGCAGGGGAAGGTTTAGCGGTGGTTGACGCCACGCCAACTTAAGGCAGGAATGGTGGTTTGCGACAATGGCACCAACCTCCTCTCCACCCTCCGACAGGGACAAATGACCCATGTGCCCTGTTTGGCTCATGTCCTTAACTTTGTGGTGCAGCGGTTCTTGGGCAGGTACCCGGGCTTACAGGATGTCCTGAGGCAGGCCAGAAAAGTCTGTGTGCATTTCTGCCAGTCATATAATGCCAGTGCTCGGCTGGCAGACCTCCAAAAGGAATTTAACCTGCCCAAGAACCGCCTAATCTGTGACATGCCCACCAGGTGGGACTCAACGTTGGCCATGCTGCAGCGGCTGCACATGCAGCAGAGGGCCATCAATAAGTACCTGTGCGATTAGGGCACCAGGACAGGGTCAGGGGAGCTTGGTTTTTTTCCCCACGCCAGTGGGCCATGATCAGGGATGCATGCACTGTCCTGTCACCATTTGAGGAGGCCACGAGGATGGTAAGTAGTGACAGTGCATGCATCAGTGACACTGTCCCTCTTGTCCACCTGTTGGAGCACACGCTGCGTGTAATAATGGACAGGGCACTTGAGGCAGAACAGAGGCAGGGAGAGGACTTCCTTAGCTCTCAAGGCCCCCTTTATCCAGACCGTGTTCCTGCATGCCCGCCGATCACACAGGAGGAGGAGGAGGAGGATTGTGTCAGTATGGAGGTGGAGCCTGGCACTCAGCATCAGCAGCAGTCTTTAAGGCATCATTTACAGTCCCAAGAAACACATGGACTTGTACGTGGCTGGGAGGAGGTGGCTGCGGATCATTTAGTCCTTAGTGACCCAGAGGACTCCGGACCGAATGCCTCAGCAAACCTACGCTGCATGGCCTCCCTGATCCTGCAAAGCCTGCGGAAGGATCCTCGTATTCGTGGTATCAAGGAGAAGGAACAATACTGGCTGGCAACCCTCCTTGATCCACATTACAAGGGTAAGGTTGCGGACCTTCTCTTGCTGTCGCAGAGGGAGCAGAGGATGAAACATCTTCGGGAGGCCTTGCAGAAAGGTTTGTGCAATGCATTCCCAAGGACTTGGAGGTTACAAACTCCTGTTTCTGGACAACGTGTTGCTGAGGCTTCAGTCAGTCAAAGAAGGAGCGGTGGAGAAGGTGGCCGTCTGAACGATGCGTTCAGACAATTTTTTAGTCCGCAGCCCCAAGGTATGATCGGTTCCAGCAACCATCGCCAGCGTCTGTTTTACATGGTGCAGGAATACCTAGAAGATCTGACTTGGACACCTTTCCCACCGAAAATACTCTGGATTACTGGGTCTTGAGGATGGATCACTGGCCAGAGCTTGCACAGTATGCAATTGAGCTACTGGCCTGTCCTGCATCCAGCGTTCTTTCGGAACGCACATTCAGTGCTGCTGGAGGCTTTGTAACAGATCACAGGATGCGTCTGTCCACCGACTCGGTCGATCGACTGACCTTCATAAAAATGAATCAGTCTTGGATCACCACCAGCTATCAAGCACCTGATGCTGATGTAACCGAATACATTTTTTTGAAATGTCAGATCCCTTCAAAGACTGCCTATGCTGATGCTGAGTGACTATCCTGTTATGCTGAGTAATTATCCTCTTCCTCCTCAATGATCATGCTGATAGCTTGTAAGGACATTTTTGGTTCTGGGCGCCGCAAGTCCCGCCACCAGTGCCTAAGGCCCAATTTTTCAGCCCCTGTTTAACAGGGGAGTGTAATTATAATTTTTGATGCAATTCTTTGCAGCAGGGCTAGTTCCTGCGCTCCAACTAGAATATCTGTGAGGGGTTCCAGTGTTGTGGCACCAGCACCAGTGCCTAAGGCCCAATTTTTCAGCCCCTGTTCATCAGGGGCATGTAAATACAATTCTTGATCTAATATTTTACAGCAGGGCCCTGTGAGGGCTTACAGTGTTGTGGCCATAACAACACCTAAGGCCCAAATTTCTGCTGAGTATATAGGGCAGGCCCCTACTTTCAAACATCCAACTTACAAATGACCCATACTTGCAAACGGAAGGAGACAACAGGAAGTGCGAGGAAATCTACCCCTAGGAAGGGAAATTCTCTCCTGTAAGAGTTAATATGGGAAAAAATGTTCTCCTTTCCACTGATGCTTTATCACCAATCCTTATTTCACAAAAAAACCCAAAATTTTCAAAAAACATTTGTCATTGGGACAAAAAGTGAGGTGAAATCTTCTGAAGAGGAGCACAGACAGCAAAACAAATGTCATAGGGGTGATAACCCTACCCTAGGTTTTCCAAAAAGCTTAAAATAAATTTTTTGGCTGGAGCTAAACACGTTAAAAATGTACCAGTTCAAAATTACAAACAGATTCTACTTAACAACAAACCTACAGTCCCTGTCTTGTTTGCACCGTCTGTATACTGCTGTTCAGAGTACCATATTTATCGGCGTATAACACGCGCCGGCATATAACACGCACCCCAAGTTAAGGAGGGAATTTTAAAGGAAAAAAACTTTAAGGAGTAAAGTTTAAGGATGAAAAACTTAAAATGCCCATCAATGCAGCGTTATCGGTGTCCATCTGCAGCCTTGTCAGTGTCAGTGCAGCCTTGCCCCAGTGTCCATTGCAGCCTTGTCAGTGCAGCTTTGCCCCAGTGCAGAATTGTCAGTGCAGCCTTGTCAGTGCAGCTTTGCCCCAGTGTTCAGTGCAGCTTTGCCCCAGTTCAGCCTTGTCAGTTCAGCCTTGTCAGTGCAGCCTTGTCAGTGCAGCCTTGTCAGTGCAGCCTTGTCAGTGCAGCCTTGTCAGTGCAGCCTTGTCAGTGCAGCCTTGTCAGTGCAGCTTTTCTCCAGTGCAGCCTTGCCCCGTGCAGCCTTGCCCCCGTGCAGCCTTGCCCCCGTGCAGCTTTGTGGGATCGCCGCGATCCCTGCCGTCATACACAGCCGTGTGTAAATTTAAATATGGCGCCGAGACTGCAGGGACTCGGCGGAGCGGAGATACACATACCCGAGAGTCCTCGGCTTTTCTCGGCGCCGCTTACGGTCCCGCCCAGTCCCGCCCTATGGGCGGGACTGTAAGCGGCGCCGAGAAAAGCCGAGGACTCTCGGGTATGTGTAGCTCCGCTCCGCCGAGTCCCTGCAGTCTCGGCGCCGTATTTGAATTTACACACGGCTGTGTATGTTGGCGGCGATCGCGGCAATTGCCGCGATCGCTCCGATCACACACAATTGGGGGGGGATCGGCCTATAACACGCACCCACGATTTTCCCCTGATTTTCAGGGGGAAAAAGTGCGTGTTATATGCCGATAAATACGGTATATAGGGCCTGGGAGACCCACACCTTTCCTTTTTTAATTTGGGTGCGGGGTTCCCCTTAATATCCATACAAGACCCAAAGGGCCTGGTAATGGACTTGGGGGTACCCATGCCATTTGTCTCACTGATTTTCATCCATATTGCCAGGACCCGACATTACATTAAAGCCGCAAGCAGTTTTAAATGACTTTTTTTCCTTTAAAAATGACATTTTGTGCAGGGACTGTTCTAAGCACGGGAAACACGGGCCACTTTACAGGCATACTATAGACACCCCCCAGGTACAATATTTAAAGGAATATTTCACTTTTTTTTTTTTAACTTTAGGCATCATTAAAATCACTGCTCCCGAAAAAACGTCAGTTTTTAAAAAAAATTTTTGCATTGATACATGTCCCCTGGGGCAGGACCCGGGTCCCTAAACCCTTTTTAGGACAATACCATGCAAATTAGCCTTTAAAAAGGAGCACTTTTGATTTCGAACGTTCAAGTCCCATAGACTTCAATGGGGTTCTAACGTTCGTGCGAATTTTTGGTCCGTTCGCAGGTTCTGGTGCGAACCGAACCGGGGGATGTTCGGCTCATCCCTATTTGTGGACTTAAATATATTTGATGAGATTCACTGATTAATTATTTTAAGGTTGCACTACACTATATTGGATTTTTGAATTTGTTCAAAGTGTGGTGAAATCACTTTTTGTGTGTTTCGCTAGCAACCTATTTCTGTCTATATATTGATTGTTTGTATAATTATTTTACTTTTTTTGATAATTTGGATGCGATGAATGATTTTTGATCCATAATAGCTATAAAGCATATCTATGGTCAAAATTTTAAATCGTAAATTAATTTCCACATTAATCTGAGCAATCCTGAAGTTTGTAAACTTTTGATGATCCCCACACATTTACTTCCTGGAATTCTGTGATATGTGTTCACTATGCCCTGTGTCACACATTTCCCAGAGCCTGCCTTCTGAACTACAGAGGAGCTAAAATTAGTTTTCAGGAGGTGGAGTCCGTACCAGAATTACTGCTTGCAGGCAGCAAGGTTCCATGGGATATGTAGTCCTTAGAAATGGAATGTAAACGACAGGGGAGAAGCTGCTAAGCATGCAGGGAATCCAGGAAGTTGTGGAAAGATACAGCCAACAGACAGACGGAACTCACAACATTAAAGGAGATATTTCAAGTAAGCTTATATTGGATTGTCAAAAACTACTATCGATTGTTTTATTATTACAATGTTGTTTTAAAAAATGAAAGTGTATGCTGTGAATATAGGTATTACGGAAGTTAGCTTTTGAGTGTATATATATATATACACACACACACACACACACACACACACACACACACACACACACACACACACACCAAAACTAGAAAGTCAGAGAAGGCAGAGCATATGAGATTGGCAACAAAGATTACTATAGTTGAGGTGATGGCTTGCCTAATATTAACTTATAGCATACAAAAAGAATTGAACAATGAAGAACAAATATAAAATGTTTTAGAAAAATGGTGTTACAAGCTCTTCGGACTTACCCCCCATTTGTAAGTTGCTTTAGGGTTCACACTTGTGAAAGTACAAGCCCGGCTTGCTATAACCTTGACACCCACGGGGGTAGTTTACTAAAGCTAAAGAGTGCAAAATCTGGTGCAGCTCTGCATAGAAACCAATCAGCTTCCAGGTTTTATTGTCAAAGCTTAATTGAACAAGCTTAAGTTAGAAGCGGATTGGCTACCACACATAGCTGCACCAGATAGTGCACTCTTTAGTTTTAGTAAACCAACCCCAATATGTCTAGTCTTTCTGAGATGTGCAGTGCTGATGGATGACCTCTACTCTTACTGTCCTTCAAGTTGCAATCCTCTAAAGTTATAAGAAATGTTAAAAAAAAGAGGATCATCACAGCAGATACTGGAAATGCAGAAGGAATATGACTGGTAAATGTTTTACAGCAGCATCTTTTGACCATTGTGACATGGTGATGGTCTGTGCTATATATAAGGGCGCCTAACACAATCACTCACTAATCAAGCAAAGAAAATGATTAGATAAGCATGATGCAATAATGGCAGAGTAGACACCCCCTCACTGGATGCAAAGGTGAGGACCCGGGTGATCCCAGGCTTAATCACAATGCTCATTATATGCCTGAGATAATGTATAGTCATTAAGGACTGCAGAATGTCAGAATTCGATAATACGTTATTTTATTTTAAGACATGAAGTTCTTTTATTAAACAGAATTTTCATCATTAACCCCTTCAGGGTATAATCTGCACATACAGGATCCATATTACAGGTCAGATTAAATGTTTCAGAAATATCCAGATAACATGATAAGAAATCAATAGTGTGCAGTTTGCTGGGTATTTAATTTGACCAGCTAATGCAGTGGTATGTAATACTGAAAGCCCAACCCAGAAAAAAAAAACTAATTGTTTACAAAAAATCCTGTAAAAACAAAAAACAAACACTCACCTATCCAATCCAGTATACCCCCTCTCACGCTCTGGCGCTATACTCCTTGTCCTCCTGTACAGATGTGCCACAGGGCTCTCTCAGGAGCCCTTTGGCACAACTGCACACGCAGGGGACAGGGAGAAATTATCGCCTAGGCGAGAATTGTAGAAATGTTTCTTTGCAGCACAAATAAAGCACTTAAAAAAATCCATTTGTAAGAGAAGAAGGGGGGAGGAAACAGGGCAGCCCAACATGCCCTTTAGAGTGAAGGTTTGCTTTAATTTCCTCCTCCCAGCAGCCTATATTCTCCTTTCCTTCACTTGGCTACCGCTCCATTCAGCCACCAGGAGTGAAGAAAATACTCAGTACTTCCAGGTATGAAAGAGCATGTAACTAATTTTCCTTCCTCTCATGTAACAGTACTCATTCTTAAGGATTTTTCCAAGGGCTGTCACATAAGCTCCATGGACATGAGGTCTTCTAGCTTGTGTGCATCCCTCCTGGCATTTTAGTGCTTCCAGGAGGGACAAGTGTAGTGTTAGCCATGCCGCCTGCACCATGTCAAAGTCTATAGCAGGCTGCAGCTGGACAGAGCTGATTGCTGAACTGAGTGGTGCTCGTGTTTAGGGCCCCATGCGTTCAAGGACAAATGCCCATAATACAGACCTGGGGACATAAAAGCAAACTTGTTGCCTTGATAGGTTTGCTTTAAATACATGGATTGCATTTGGGTGCGTTTCAAAATTCTTCTCTTCTGAAAGGAGAGGTCACCATTAACTAGAATGGAGGTCTTCATTAAATTTAAAAAAAAACAAAAAAACACAACAGCAGTCTCTAGGACCCGAATCACCACTTTCAACCCCACATACTGCCATTGCTGGCCATCAAGTAGCATTGTTTCCAAGCATATGGGGAGACTGGGGAAACCTTTGCAATGCAGAATGTCTCTTTATAACTGTAGAAGTGTGAATTTAAGCATATTACAAAATAAAAACACAAATTGCAGGCAGCAAAAAGTGTATCTGAAGCAGCACACCATTAAACTCCACATTGTGGGCAATACAATGAAGGATGACATATTGAACATAACCCATACCTCCCAACATTTTGAGATGGGAATGAGGTACACCTACTTGCAAAACGTATGTAGGCATAGGACACGCCCCCTGACACCCCCCCTTAAAGGAGAATTAACCAATAAAAGGTTAATTAAATCTGCAAGGACTTTTTTTTACCACTCCTATTCCTTTATATTGGCTTTTAAATTTACAATTGCAGCAATTTAAAAATTGGATGAAAGGTTTAGCATTGGGAAACAATTTTGAAAGATAAAATGTGCATTTTAGATACAACTATATGGATCAGACCAAAATGAGGGACAAATGAGGGGCAAAGAGGGACAGAGGGGCATTGCTCCAAATCAGGGACAGTCCCTCCAAATCAGGGACAGTTGGGAGCTATGCATAACCCATGCTATATACCGGTATCAGCAAGGCAGGAGGCAAACGTGGTCATAGTTCTCCAAACGTAAGGATTAAAATAATAAACTGTGCAGTTAGCTGAAGCAAATAATAGCAGATGATTCACAAATCTGTGCCATAATCTAAGTTAAGCTAATTGTCTGAATTTAGGCAATATGTCAAATTTGGCATTTGCTTTCTTGCTCACTGCTCCATATACAGACAATGGGGTGGATTTACTAAAGGCAAATAGACTGTGCAGTTTGCAAGTGCAGTTGCTTTAGAGCTTAGTAAATGAGATGAAGTTTCAGTTTGCAAAGAATACCCAATCACATGCAAGGAAAAAAAAAACAAAACAGCATTTTTGCTTACACGTGATCGGATAACGGAATTTTGCAGAGCCTTCCCTCATTTGCCAAGCTCTGGAGCGACTGCACTTGCAGAGTACACCTTGCTACTTTAACTGAAGAAGAGCAAAGGCAGTTCTTTTCTCAGAGAGGGCTATGCTGTGTACCAGAGCTCTGCAAATATCAGAACTGGATGAACAGAAATACAAATCCTTTGGTTAGTAATACAGATACCCGTATAAGAAGTTCCACTGTTTATCTATCAGTTTGCCTGGAGTTCAGCTTTAAAAAGTCTATAGTGAAGTTCCTTGGCTCTCATGCTAATACAATGACTTCAATGCCTTCCAAGTCCTTTGAGAACAAGTATGCCAGTTAGGAGTTCAGAATTTACTCCGAGACACAAATAAGCATACAGATCTGGAAAGTCAAAGTATTTAAGCCAGACAAGGCCAGGCAAATAGCTTTGATGGGAATCATCAATGGCAGACTTAATTTATTTTAATGAGGAGGTATCAATTAAAGTTTATCTCTATTTTAAATTTTTTAGGTTAGATAGAGTAGGGAAGGTTTATGGATATTTTCTCTTTCAATAGATTTAGTTAAAACTAAATCTTAGTTTTTTTCCAACAGAAAAATATCATAAAGAGCTACAAAATAGGAAACCAACTGTAATATCATTACATACAGCCAGCACATTCTAGAAATATAGTTAGGAGAACTGGAAAAGAAAAAGCACCCTGAAATTGTTACGGGTAAGCAGCGCTTACTGTACGCCCAGTATCAAAAAAATAGATTGAAGGTATACAACAATCTCCCATGGTTTTAAACTTATCGATAATGCAATGGACAATATATAAAAGGAAAACAATAGACAAAATATGCTAAAGAAACATAAAGTTGTCTAGTTGGAGCAGCTAACCATGACGCCAGGCCCAGATAGTGGTAGTTTTTGTGAATGGCTGCCCTAACAGGTGTACCTAAAGCGAGGATATTCATCCATCAAAAAGGTGTATCAA
Organism: Lithobates septentrionalis; assembly: GCA_037952835.1. Taxonomy (NCBI): domain Eukaryota; kingdom Metazoa; phylum Chordata; class Amphibia; order Anura; family Ranidae; genus Lithobates; species Lithobates septentrionalis. Next base: position 129,220 of record JBBDGP010001513.1, read on the forward strand.
TAGGACTACACAATAAGCAGCTTTGTTGATAAATAAAAAGAAAGTAGAAAAAGAGGAGAGAGGGAGGAAAAAAAAGACAAGGGGGAGAGGAGAAAAGGGAATTGAAAGAGAAAAGGAAAAAATCCTGTCCATCCAGAATCTCCCCACCGACCACGTATTGCCATTAAACATCTGTTACTTGTAAATAAGAAAGCCAGGACTTCCATATCTTATCAAACAGTGCTTGTTTATCCCATAGGATGCTCACAATATTTTTTTAAAGCATAATCAAGGTCAACTTTTGCTTTAACAGGACCAAGTCGATTACAGGGCTCTTCCAAGCTGTTGCAATGGCTATTTTGGCCGCTAAAAATATAAAGTAAATCAGGATCTGTTATGTCTTGGAATGTTATCTACTGGCATGTTCAACAGCGCAATCCGAGTGTCCCCAACAATATTAACCAATGTAACTGAATATATCAAAGAGTGGACATGTCCTCAAAATCATCTAACCTTAGGGCATGTCCACCATATATGAAGGGGTGTCCCCATCTGCCCACAACCCCTGAAAGCACAAAGATGAAGAACCTTTAAACATTTTTGAGAGGCATTCTGGAACTAAATACCACCTGGAGTAAACCTTATAGCTCCCCTCTACCAGTGCTACATTCATAATACCCTTTATGTATACGAGCTTTTCAGGTCTGCAAATCCGCATCATTGGTGGACTTAGTTAAGATCCTTCTCCCATGCCAAGTGATAGGGCAATTTGGAGGATGGGGCAACAAACAGTATGTACAGCATTGAAATACAACCCGTTGCAATGTGGCTTGCAAACATTCTATTCTCAAACACCATTTGCGTTGCAAGATTAGCGCTCAGTTTTCTAAGAGAGTAAGTAATGTAGAATTTGTTGTGGATGAATCAGAGGGTGGCATTTCCAAATTCTGCAAAAAATATGGAGAGGGGGCATATGCCCCTACCCAAAATAGTCCATTATCCTTCCACCATCGAAACTGATGAGATTGTAGGTCTGGGGGAAACAAGGGGTTGTTAAAGAGGGGGGCGATTGGGATATAGGGGGAGCAAAGGGTCCATCTCCTACAGGAAAAGTCCCATAAGCCTATTGAATCAGAAAGGGTTGCCAGGTATGGATATTTTATACACATTACATTGGTCGACCTTAGACCAATGCATCTATGTATGTGTGTGTATGTGTATACCTGGCTGATGCCCCACTGAAGATGGAAATCACTGAAGTAGACATCACTACTCCAGTGTTGTCCACTTGATCCGCATCCCGTGCTGAGTGGCTGGCCTGATGCATTGTGAATACAAGAGGTTGGCCACTCAGCATGGTTGCCATTCAGAGAATGTTTAGCATTTTAGGAATGAATGCAAAGCATTCTCTGATTGGACAAGGTGGAGAGGCAGGGTGATGACTTAACGCTCTCCATCTTGTCCAATCATAGAATAATGCAATGCATTCTCTGAATGGCGCTCAAGCTGAGTGGACCCAGAAGCAAGTGGAGATGACTTGAATAGTGGTATCTATTTCAGTGATTTTAAGCTTCCAGGAAGATCAGCCAAGCATGGTATATACATAGTAAACCAAAAAAGGAAAAACAGTAAGAAAAAAGAAAAAGAAAAGAAGCTTATCCCGCAAAACCTAGTACGTGTATTGACCGTCTCGTAGTTTTACCAACGAAATACACCTGTGTTGGTGCTGCTGCTGTAGCCAAAGACAACTAGCATATATATACACACACCGCAAGTCTAGGTAACCCTACCAAGACTTAAAAAGTAGCTACCTATGCAGCAGAAATTATGAATCAGTTGGTTAAAATTTACAAAATTTATTCTTTAACTACGATAGATCATCATGTGTAAACAGACACAATACAGTTCCATGCAAAGTAATTTACGGGTCTCATACACCTGATGAGTTGCCCGTGTGGCAAAAGTTACATGCAAGCACAGACAAACATGTCAACATACAAAACGGCTGTACTATCCTTGTGAGGATGGATCAAGGATTAAACACTCCACTTTCACACACACACACACACAGCAAATGTCCGGACATCAACTAATAAGCGTTTACCCGCAGAGGAAAAAAAAGGGACAGCAGTATGATTAAAATTATCAGCTAGAAAAATTCCAAAGTAAGGTGATTAGGCATTGCCAAAGGAAAAGTTTCACCATGCTGTGCTGATTTCCTGCGGGTAACCCCCGGGGGAAGGTAAATGACCTGTCTTGCAATCACAAATATCTCGTTTCTTAATGTACAGGACCCTTAACTGCAATAGTCAGACTTCCTAAAATATGCGTGCAGATGGGGTTTTTTTTCAAATATCTGGGATGCACTGGCCATGAAAAGTCACTGGTATCTCAACCATACATCGTGGTATCCGGAATATTTGCGAATCAAAATTGTGGGCTGTTCAGACAGTAGTGAGTGAGAGCGACCCAATCAGCTGTTTGTGAGTCAATCACTGGTAACTGCTGCAGCGGCAGACTTACTAGTATACAGGTCTGCCCGGCTTTCGTTTCATCCTTTATAAAGTCTCGTTCCACGGGCAGGTACCAAAACTATGTAATATGTAGGCGTCTTACCGCTCCTGTTGATCGCCTCGGGCGTCTTATTCAGACTCTCTGGTTACTCACACCATCTGTGTATCCTTTGTCGCTGGTCGTGGAGACAGCTCCAAATGATTCCGCCTTTCGTCCACAAAACCGGTACCACTCGTCGGTTTAGGACACGCTGAGCGTGTTGGTATAGAGCGCGGCTGCGCTGATCTTGTGGCTGTTCCTGATACTTCCAGTGCATGGGGGGTGTTACGCGAGTCGGCGTCACATGACAGCTGTGACGTCAACGCGTTTCGCTTCCTTCAATGGGCGTAGCTTCGTCTGGACGTAGTGAGGGTAGGGGCCAGTCATTCCTTTTATTGAAGGGGATTAACCCCTGTTGCAACCTCACAATTACAGCAGTGTTAAAAACATTCAAATAGATTCCGGTTTTCTGTGCTTTTCCAAACAGATTCATCCAGGGCACTTGAGTTTCATCCATTAGGAGACCAGATCTCAGGGAATTCGACAGGGCTGAAATCATTTGTTTTATTCATGAGTGCGCGCTGTAATATTGCACTTCAAATGTAACTTTGGTTCTGATGGTTCATTTATCTAATAATATACAGATCTTAGTCACATCTTCTCTAGACAAACTAAATGACCGTCTTTCAGCTACCCTGTGTCCTAACGATTTGCACCAACATGCACACCAATTTTGTTCTCATGCAGTCTATGGATATCTTAACCTCCAAAGAGGTTTTGTTCTCATGCAGATATGGATATATTAACCTCCAAAGAGGCCCCTACCCTCACTACGTCCAGACGAAGCTACGCCCATTGAAGGAAGCGAAACGCGTTGACGTCACAGCTGTCATGTGACGCCGACTCGCGTAACACCCCCCGTGCACTGGAAGTATCAGGAACAGCCACAAGATCAGCGCAGCCGCGCTCTATACCAACACGCTCAGCGTGTCCTAAACCGACGAGTGGTACCGGTTTTGTGGACGAAAGGCGGAATCATTTGGAGCTGTCTCCACGACCAGAGACAAAGGATACACAGATGGTGTGAGTAACCAGAGAGTCTGAATAAGACGCCCGAGGCGATCAACAGGAGCGGTAAGACGCCTACATATTACATAGTTTTGGTACCTGCCCGTGGAACGAGACTTTATAAAAGGATGAAACGAAAGCCGGGCAGACCTGTATACTAGTAAGTCTGCCGCTGCAGCAGTTACCAGTGATTGACTCACAAACAGCTGATTGGGTCGCTCTCACTCACTACTGTCTGAACAGCCCACAATTTTGATTCGCAAATATTCCGGATACCACGATGTATGGTTGAGATACCAGTGACTTTTCATGGCCAGTGCATCCCAGATATTTGAAAAAAAAACCCATCTGCACGCATATTTTAGGAAGTCTGACGATTGCAGTTAAGGGTCCTGTACATTAAGAAACGAGATATTTGTGATTGCAAGACAGGTCATTTACCTTCCCCCGGGGGTTACCCGCAGGAAATCAGCACAGCATGGTGAAACTTTTCCTTTGGCAATGCCTAATCACCTTACTTTGGAATTTTTCTAGCTGATAATTTTAATCATACTGCTGTCCCTTTTTTCCTCTGCGGGTAAACGCTTATTAGTTGATGTCCGGACATTTGCTGTGTGTGTGTGTGAGAAAGTGGAGTGTTTCATCCTTGATCCATCCTCACAAGGATAGTACAGCCGTTTTGTATGTTGACATGTTTGTCTGTGCTTGCATGTAACTTTTGCCACACGGGCAACTCATCAGGTGTATGAGACCCGTAAATTACTTTGCATGGAACTGTATTGTGTCTGTTTACACATGATGATCTATCGTAGTTAAAGAATAAATTTTGTAAATTTTAACCAACTGATTCATAATTTCTGCTGCATAGGTAGCTACTTTTTAAGTCTTGGTAGTGTTACCTAGACTTGCGGTGTGTATATATATACATAGTAAGTTGGTCCAAGCTAAAATATCCATACCTGGAATTCATCTTCAAAACCCTGTCGTTTTTTTACTTTTGTTTTTTTTGCTTTTAGTCCTGCTGAAGAGATTTTGCCTTCCTGTCAGCGAGGCACAACAGGAAGTGAGAGGAAATATTTTGATAGGGAGGAGAAATCCCTACTTAGCTATTCCCTGTTCACACTGCAAGATTTCCCCTTACCTCCTTCTACAGTTATACAATTTTGGATTTCACATTTTTCTCTTCCAGTCACAATGGTCACCAAAAAGCTTTTCCTACTACTCTATCCAATACTGAAAACATTTTTTGACTAGAGTTGAGCTGTAAATAGGAAAATGCAGGTCAGCAAATACAAATCCACTGCACAGCCCCAGCACATTGTATCTGAAGTGAATGCAGGATATTAGGTCATAGGAATTATTAGAAAAACCTTCTGCTGTGAACTCGCCTTTGACAAGGATACATCTCAGTTTTAGTGAAGTCAGCAGATCTGAGCAGAAGTTCACGGCCTATATAAGGCAAACACAGCTTCTTCAACCAAGTCCAATCTGACATAACATGCCTGGAGTAGAAATAAAACAGATGCTACAGGACATTCAGCAAAGTGTAAACATAGAAGATCTAACCAGCTCTTTACAGGCTGGAGCGTGCTTGGCCCCACAAGGGGTTAAAGGAATTGATGATTAACCAGGCCTCTTCCATACATTCAAGTGCCATTCAGCAGCATTTTTTTTTTTTTTACAGGTTCAGTCACGGGACATCCTCCATATATACAATGTGAGGCACATGGTCACCATACTTGCCTACTATAGAGGAGTTAAAGGGCAAACCGAGCCAATACTGGATTCTCAGTTTTGTATTTTTGCTGCCAAGCTCACACTCATATCTTCTAGGCCTTGTACATATGGGCTTCAGTAGAAAGTATTTGCAAAGCTTTCAGCAAGCCTTAAACCTTTACAGTAAACTTCAGTTCCAGAAAGGAGAACAGGAAACAACGTCTAATGGGAATGCTAACTTCACCTCCGGAAGATTTTCCCCCCTTCATGACCAGGCCATTTTTTTGCGATACGGCACTGCGTTACTTCAACTGACAATTGAACGGTCGTGCGACGCTATACCCAAATAAATTTGTCATTTTTTCCCCCCACAAATAGGGCTTTCTTTTGGTGGTATTTGATCTCCACTGCATTTTTTATTTTTTGCACTATAAAAAAAAAAAAAAAAAATGAAAAAAACTGCTTCATAAATTTAGGCCAATATGTATTCTGCTACATGTTTTTGGTAAAAAAAAAAAAAAAAAAAAAAACCCCAATAAGCGTATATTGATTGGTTTACGCAAACGTTATAGCGTCTACAAACTATGGTATACAATTATGAAATTATTATTATTTTTTTATACTAGTAATGGCACTCAGCCATTCACAGAAATTGATGTTTTCTATGAATGAATGAATACAAAGCTTCCTCTGACAGGCATCAGAGGTTGTGACATCATTAGCCCGCCGCTTTTCCGGGTACGAGACTGGAAGTCTCGGCTCAATCCCAGAACACAGTGTGGTATGCTGCATGTAGCCGCAGCTCAATACAGTTTATACTGCACATCCAGCGGCCTCACATGTTAGTGAGGGACATAGTTTGTTTGGGTCAGCCACCCAAACAAACTATGTAAAGTATAACAAAAAGATGGAGTTCAGCTATAAAGCCACCCTATTCTATAGCAACCCATCAGGCTCCTTTCACACTGATGCGCTTTTGCTGCTCTAAAAAGGCAGCTTTAAAGCGCATCAAATACACAATGAAAATATTTCCCTTTAAATCCTATGCAACTCTTCATATCAGTACACTGCGGGTGCAGTGCATTTTGCAAATTCCTGCGTGCAGCATCTTTGGTGTCCCGTTTTAAAAATACATAAAATATGCAGAAATCAATGCACGGTTCTCATAGGGAAAGCACCCGCTGTGTGTTTTTTGGTACGTTTTTGGAGTCACTTGTCCAAATTTCACAAGTGCATGCTGGGAGTTAGGAATCCCAAAATAAATGAATAAAAACCACACTAAAAAACACATTAAAAATTAGTCTTTGCCTATGGTGCTGCCCAAAGCTCCACTTATACTGGACAGGGGTCATCCCAACCATTAACAAGGTATTCCCAATGATCCCAAACCGTGTATATTGGGAATCCTTGATGGCCTGCCAATTGAAGATAACCCCAAACAGGCGATTGCAAGGGTTCTCTTTCAGGCTCGTCTACTCGTCCTTAGGGGATGGAAGGCGACAGAGCCTCCTACTCTGAAGGAATGGGAGTCACCCTGCGCTTGGGCAAGTATATTTTCCAACATCGGGGCCGACCTGGTAAATTTGAGGCGTTATGGTCTTAATGGTTAAATACCCCTGGACTATCCCCAGTGGTTAGATTACTTCTTTAAATTCACCCGTCAGTATAGTGTAGGGGGGGTTTGACTGTATGCGTAGTATTGTAAAGTTGTAATTACTGTGCACCATGGAGGGATGGGGAGGAGGGGGTCGATATTCTGTGTTATGACCTTTGGATATTGCGATATTGACTGTATGAACATGACAAAAATTATTAATAAAACTTGTATTGCTTGGTTGTTTTCTCATGTTTAAATCTCAATAAAATCCTTTGAGGAAAAATAAAAAAAATCATTTTTGCAAAATACATACTGGATTTTTAAGCACAGGGCCCCTACACGGACCACAGCAATGATCTGATCAACTTTGTATGTCGCATTTTTGTTTTTTGCCAAGTGCTAGAAGTATTAATTGTGAATAATGGTAAAATGTAAAATTTAGTTTTGTAAAAAGTTTAGGGTAAGGAAACAGTGGATATGGTTCGTAAGATACACAGTACACATAGGCCATAAAAAACTGCTCATATGTACAGAGAAGGGTGCTGTGAGGTTGCAATTGCTTTTTTAATCCCACTGATGACACACAAATGGAAACACTTCCTGTCCAGGTGACTAATGTCAGAAGGAAAAAAGAAAAGAAGGCCAAGCACCCAAAGCTCTTTAGAAAAAGGTTACCTGGCTATGTCTGGCTACATCAGTTCTTCGTCACAAACCCGGTACAAATATGCGGCAAATGAAAGCCATAAAAGTCGTTTCATACTGTCTTTGTACTTGTTTCAAGTGAATGACTCAGAATTGTTTTGAAGATAAATTCTCAGCTTGATGGCCAGGCAAAACTAGCATTTTCATAGGAAGGGGTCCACAACAGTAGCCTACATTCATCTCTCATTTCCCGCTTCCATTTACAATAGTACATTAGAAATGCAAAACTGAACGACAGTCTATTATGGTAGTTTTGATAAAGTGTATCTGTAGCTAAAATTCCTTTTCGTTGTTGTTTTTGATAGAGAAAGACTAGAAGCCCTGTCAGGTTTTACTTCCATTGTAGGCTCTGCTGAAGAGATTTACTTCCTGTCTGGTAAAAAAAGTTGTCCCCAGGACAAAAAGCGACAGCAACACAGATAAGTAAAATGCTTTAAGTTATAGTATAACCAGGGCCGGTCCCAGGCGGGTGCACGGGGTGCAGTGCACCCAGGCGCCAGAGAGGTGGGGGCGCTGAAGCGCCAGAGTGCTCCCCTCCCTCCTCCTCCTCCCCTCCGTGTCCAGAAATATCCGGCCGTGCCGGCGCCGCCGCGCCGCTGTGCTTTACATTGCTAGAGTGAGCCTGTCCCCCCTCCCTCCTCCTCCTGTCAGAGGAGAGCAGCCGCCGGAGATCGGAGCGGCTGGTCTCTGTGTTGAGAGAGACCAGCCGCGCAGTGACTTCGCTGGGGGGAGGGGGGGCGGCCCGTGCCTGCAGCCTGACACAGGTTCTCTCTCTCCTCCGCTGTCTCTCACTCCCGATCGATCTGTTCTTCACCCGGGCGGCGCGGCTGCACACTGTCCTCTCTAGCTGCTGCCCGGGTGTTAATGTGCCTGTCTGTACTAATGGGGGGGTTGTCCTGGGGGGTCTGTACTAATGGGGGGGTTGTCCTGGGGGGGCGGTCTGTACTAATGGGGGGGTTGTCCTGGGGGTCTGTACTAATGGGGGGGTTGTCCTGGGGGGTCTGTACTAATGGGGGGGGGGTTGTCCTGGGGGGTCTGTACTAATGGGGGGGTTGTCCTGGGGGGGCGGTCTGTACTAATGGGGGGTTGTCCTGGGGGGGGGGGTCTGTACTAATGGGGGGGTTGTCCTGGGGGGTCTGTACTAATGGGGGGGTTGTCCTGGGGGGTCTGTACTAATGGGGGGTTGTCCTGGGGGGGCGGTCTGTACTAATGGGGGGGGTTGTCCTGGGGGGTCTGTACTAATGGGGGGGTTGTCCTGGGGGGTCTGTACTAATGGGGGGGGGTTGTCCTGGGGGGTCTGTACTAATGGGGGGGTTGTCCTGGGGGGTCTGTACTAATGGGGGGGTTGTCCTGGGGGGGCGGTCTGTACTAATGGGGGGTTGTCCTGGGGGGGGGGGTCTGTACTAATGGGGGGGTTGTCCTGGGGGGTCTGTACTAATGGGGGGGTTGTCCTGGGGGGTCTGTACTAATGGGGGTTGTCCTGGGGGGGCGGTCTGTACTAATGGGGGGGGGTTGTCCTGGGGGGTCTGTACTAATGGGGGGGTTGTCCTGGGGGGTCTGTACTAATGGGGGGGGGTTGTCCTGGGGGGTCTGTACTAATGGGGGGGTTGTCCTGGGGGGTCTGTACTAATGGGGGGGTTGTCCTGGGGGGTCTGTACTAATGGGGGGGTTGTCCTGGGGGTCTGTACTAATGGGGGGGAGTTGTCTTGGGGGGGTCTGTACTAATGGAGGGGTTTGTCCTGGGGGTCTGTACTAATGGAGGGGGGTTGTTCTGGGGGGTCTGTACTAATGGAGGGGGGGTGTTTGTCCGGGGGGTCTGTACTAATGGAGGGGGGGTCCTGGGGGGGTTCTGTACTAATGGAGGGGGGTTTGTACTAATGGAGGGGGGGTCTGTACTAATGGAGGGGGGTTTGTACTAATGAAGGGGGGATTTGTCCTGTTGGGGTCTGTACTAATGGAGGGGGGGTTTGTCCTGGGGGGTCTGTACTAATGAAGGGGGGATTTGTCCTGTGGGGGTCTGTACTAGTGGAGGGGGGTTCTCCTAGGGGGTCTGTACTAATGGAGGGGGTTTGTCCTGGGGTCTGTACTAATAGAGGGGGGGTTTGTCCTGGGGGTCTGTACTAATAGAGGGGGGTTGTCCTGGGGGGGAGTTGTCCTGGTGGGGGTCTACTAATGGAGGGGGGGTGGTTTGTCCTGGGGGGGTCTATACTGATGAAGGGGGGTCTGTACTGAGAGAGGGGTTTATACTTAGTGGGGCTCTATACTTAGTGGAGGGAGGTCTGTACTGAGGGGCGACTGAAGTTGGTGGAAGGAGGGTGACACCATGTTATTCTGCACCTGGTGACACCAACCCTAGTGACGTCACTGCAGCCTCTTCTTTCGCCCCTTCCCCTCCCTCTCCCTCTCCCTCTCCTCCGCACGTGCACTGCTATACTAGTGAGCGGCGCTGGCCAGCACAGCCTCCCACTATGTTTCTTCCCCCACCTTCATATCAGCCAGGGAAAAATAGAATAGAAAAAGGAGAAGAGGATTGTGGGACATGTAGTCCCGGGGACTGGCAGCCCCACTGTAACACGGAAACTGCAGTCCACACAGCATGCTCAGCTAAATGGGAGAGAGAGAGATACAAGAGCCTGGGAAAGCTTTCAGGGAAGTGCACCCAGGACTCCAGAGGGCAGTGCTCAGGGAACACCATCAGAGAGGAAACCCCGCTGCCCTGCGCCACCAGAGGGAAAGTCACACAGCCTGGTGCCATCCCTGGCGGAGAAAGGAATGGAGTCATTGCCAGAATACAGATCTGGGTGCTACCCAGCGGAGTCACCACAGGCAATTCAGAGTGAGCTTACTCCTGATCAGAGGAACCATCGCTGGGTCAGGTGAGGGCCGATCGGCCATTATCTACTAACGTCCATAGGAACTGCAGTCTCTGACCATCTCCTGTATCATGTCTTCAGTCTCTGACCTTCTCTTGTATCATGTCTGCAGTCTCTGACCATCTCCTGTATCATGTCTGCAGTCTCTGATCATCTCCTGTACTATGTCTGCAGTCTCTGATCATCTCCTGTACTATGTCTGCAGTCTCTGATCATCTCCTGTACTATGTCTGCAGTCTCTGATCATCTCCTGTACTATGTCTGCAGTCTCTGACCTTCTCTTGTATCATATCTGCAGTCTCTGATCATCTCCTGTACCATGTCTGCAGTCTCTGATCATCTCCTGTACCATGTCTGCAGTCTCTGATCATCTCCTGTACCATGTCTGCAGTCTCTGATCATCTCCTGTACCATGTCTGCAGTCTCTGATCATCTCCTGTACCATGTCTGCAGTCTCTGATCATCTCCTGTACCATGTCTGCAGTCTCTGATCATCTCCTGTACCATGTCTGCAGTCTCTGATCATCTCCTGTACCATGTCTGCAGTCTCTGATCATCTCCTGTACCATGTCTGCAGTCTCTGATCATCTCCTGTACCATGTCTGCAGTCTCTGATCATCTCCTGTACCATGTCTGCAGTCTCTGATCATCTCCTGTACCATGTCTGCAGTCTCTGATCATCTCCTGTACCATGTCTGCAGTCTCTGATCATCTCCTGTACCATGTCTGCAGTCTCTGATCATCTCCTGTACCATGTCTGCAGTCTCTGATCATCTCCTGTACCATGTCTGCAGTCTCTGATCATCTCCTGTACCATGTCTGCAGTCTCTGATCATCTCCTGTACCATGTCTGCAGTCTCTGATCATCTCCTGTACCATGTCTGCAGTCTCTGATCATCTCCTGTACCATGTCTGCAGTCTCTGATCATCTCCTGTACCATGTCTGCAGTCTCTGATCATCTCCTGTACCATGTCTGCAGTCTCTGATCATCTCCTGTACCATGTCTGCAGTCTCTGATCATCTCCTGTACCATGTCTGCAGTCTCTGATCATCTCCTGTACCATGTCTGCAGTCTCTGATCATCTCCTGTACCATGTCTGCAGTCTCTGATCATCTCCTGTACCATGTCTGCAGTCTCTGATCATCTCCTGTACCATGTCTGCAGTCTCTGATCATCTCCTGTACCATGTCTGCAGTCTCTGATCATCTCCTGTACCATGTCTGCAGTCTCTGACCATCTCCTGTACTATGTCTGCAGTCTCTGATCATCTCCTGTATTATGTCTGCAGTCTCTGATCATCTCCTGTACTATGTCTGCAGTCTCATTCCAGCTCTTGTACCATGTCTGCAGTCTTTGACCGTATCCTGTATTATGTCTGGGGACTCTTTCTAACAGAAGCCCTCTCTGTGTGCATCAGAGAGGTTCCCCTCCAGGTCTCATTAGTGTTCTCTCTTCCTGTATTTTCTTTATTGTTAAGAGATCATGGGAGGATTTCAGGGTAACAAAGACTTCTTAGGGGAGCAGCTCTGTATTTGAGTCATTGCCATAGAATCATTTGTAAAGGGGTGGAGTTGGTAAGATGACCACGCCCATGTGGGGGCGCCAGAAATATTTCTGCACCCAGGCGCCGGTGACCCTAGGATCGGCCCTGAGTATAACTACTGTAAAAAGATTTGAATAGAGTGGTGAAGGGATGAAACCCTTGTCTGCTTTTTATTGCTGTCTGTGTCCCTATTAAGGAGATATAATAATAGTTCCAATTGTGTACAAAAATAGTTGAATACATGGGACTTGGAGGCTGGGTTCACACTATTGCGAATTGGATGCGGTTTTCTTCTCATCCAATTTGCATTTCCAGAGATTGTGACTGGCTCTCTATGGAGCCGTTTCACACATCACTGGTTCGAACTGCACAGGAGTCCTGTGCATCTTCTGGTCCGTTTCAGGTCCGAATTCAACCAAAAATTGGGACTGAAATCGGACCTGAAACTGAACAGGGACGCCCTCGACCCCTGCTGTGAGCCACTCTATGCGGCAGTGTAAATCCAGCCTAAAAGGTGCATATATACTACCCTCAGGAAAAAACACACATAAAGAACATGTATAAAATATTTTTTTTTTATTATATCAAAATATTAAAAGAAAGGGTTAAACAACCCAGGATTAAAAACAGTTTGAATGAATATAACAAAAAAAAAATCAAACCCCCCCCCCCCCCATACACCTTCCCCAAATGAGATACTTCAATTTTTCTGGAAATACATGTCATGTTGTATAGATTGTGGGGAGGTGTATAGTGCCAACGCGTTTCACATATTGAGCTTCTTCAGGGATTGCAAAATCCAATTTATCAAACGATCAAAAGAGAATTACTGCTCATACGGGTGGGTCCTTCCTACCCCTATTATTATTTTTATACACGATTTATATAGCGCCAACAGTTCATGCAGCGCTTTACAATGTAGAGGGGGACAGCACAATTACAGTACAGTTAAATACAGGTGGGCCCTGCTCGTAGAGCTTACATTCTAAAGGGAGGGGGTGGTGGTACAAAAGGTAATAGATGCAGGGAATGATTTGATGGTGGGTGGCTCGGGGACAGTTGTTAGGTGGGTGTAAGATACCCCTATAGTGCATTTCTTGTATAGAACAGTGGAGATATCAGGGGCTGTGAGTCTTATTACTTCTACCTCATGTATATCATCTGTGTGCCCTGGGCTGGTCCTTTTAAGCACGGCTCCTCTGCTTGGTCTGCGCCTGTCCTTGGCTCTGCGTTGTGTGTCTATTGATGGGCTTCCATCCGTATGAACAGTAATTCTCTTTTGATCGTTTGACGATATGTTTGATTTTGCACCCTGCGTTGGGACTATACACCTCCCCACAATCTATACAACATGATATGGGTTTCCAGCAACATTCAGAATTTTTTTGACCACCAATGTCAGCGGGATCAAATGTAAATACAAAATTTTGAGTTGGGATAAAAAAAACTATTTCAATTTCAAGTCTTTCTATGTGAACACGAACACTTCCCATGACATGTAAGAGGGGATTTTCCTTACATTGGAAAGATATCTGCTCACTTCCCATTTAGTCTACAGGACAGGAAGAGAATGGAAATCTCTGAGACACAGATGGCACAAAAAAAAATTACTGTGGTTCTTACCCTCCCCTAATCTATTCATGAAAAAAATGTTTTGCTGTTCGATAAACTTTAAATCCTAATATTACCTAAAACAAAATAAATGAGCACAAGGGACGTTGCATACCTTCATTGAGATGTGTCAATTGTGCTGCTGTGTCCTCCTTTTGCTGAAGTCTTCTGATGACCCCCACCACCGTAATATTCTGGTGCAGCAGGGGGTTAACAGAACTAAGTGGCTGTGACAGGTACTCATCAAGAGTGCACCAGTATGCTCACCCTTTCCACCGAGCCGCTCCATTCATAGAAGCTATTATTACAGCTTCTATGAATTAAACCTGACCTATGAATGGAGGACGGGCAGATGACCGATAGGTCTGCCCCCCTATTCATAGATTGCATTTCATACATAGATGCTTAGGCATCGGCTTCTATGACTAGAGCAGCTGGGTAGAAAGGGCGGATATAGTTGGGCACTCTTGAACCCCCTGGTTCTATTAATCTCCGCTGCAATGGAAGATTACAGCAGTGAGGGGGATCTGGGGCATTGGAGGAAGGAGGACACAGCAGCCCAATGGACACATCTCAATGAAGGCATGCAATGTCCCTTGTGCTGATTTTTTATTTAAGGTAAACTTAGGCTTTAGGTATGTAAATGCTAGAACCCCTGTCACCTTTTCGTTGTTATCCGTTACCCTGTTGCAGATTTTCCCTCACTTTCTGCCTGCTAAAACACTATCTACAGAAAAGGAAACAAAGGGAAAATGCTCTAAGGAAGCCCCGCAAAGCAGTAAAACCTGACAGAGCTTATTTTCCCAATTCTTTACATAAAAGAAAAAGATTGAGTATAAATGCATTAAAAAAAACATATCCTTACCCAAATCTGCAGCTTCACCCTCTTGTCATTTCGGTAAACGGTCTTCACCTTAAAGTCAATTCCCACCGTGCTGACAAAGGCAGATGTGAACGTATCATCGGCATACCGGAAAAGAAAGGAGGTCTTCCCCACGCTGCTGTTCCCAATGATCAGAAGTTTAAACATGTAGTCAAAGTTTTGGTCTGAGACATCTCTGTGTCCATATCTCGCATCTGTGGCTGAGGCCATCTGCAACACACAAAGTCAGAAATCACAGGCTGGGAAACTATGAATTCCACACAGAAAGCAACAACTACAGAAAATGCAAGTTGCAATGAGAGATGAGGTTTAAAGGGAGGGCTAAACAAAGTAACTGAAGCATGCCAAGACATTCCTCACGTAGGGTGCAGATCTCCACACAGGAGTGAGAGGAATGCGCTACACGGCCCAGGCTACATCTATACAAAAACATTGGAATACCTTCTATTATTCTACCATCTCAAAGGCATACTGAAGTGAATATTGCCAATTCTGGTAAAACCACATATGAAGGTATTGTTACTGCAACATTTGGAAACCAGTTGACATTCATGTTTAGGAAGTGGCAAACATTAAAAGTGTATATAAACCCAAGAACAAAGATTTACTATTGTAGCACCCTCTAGTTAGGTAGGTGCTAGAGCAGGGGTCTCAAAGTGGTGGCCCTCTAGCTGTTGCAGAACTACAAGTCCCATTATGCCTTTGCCTGAGGGAGTCATGCTTAGAATGGTCAGCCTTGCAATGCCTCATGGGACTTGTAGTTTCACAACAGCTGGAGGGCCGCCCGTTTGAGACCCCTGTGCTAGGGATTCGATTTTTTCATAGAGTAGGAAAATTTAGGCAGGCCTAGCTGGTGGCTAGGCCTGTTTCTTTTCATTCTGGGCTAAGAGTGGCTCAGGGCAGTGCTTCTAGAAAGAGAGGGGGAGAGGTGGAGCTGTCTAGGGTATTCTGAGGAGCCTTGACCAATCCCCAACTTGGATTGGCAGGGGACAGGCCTCCTTAAAAACTTGGTCAACCCAGCCGGGGAGGAGTTCACAAGTGGAAAATCTGGAGTGAGAGTGTGGAGGCTGTCGGGGCCCACATGGAGCTCCACAGTCTGGGGGGGGGGGGGGGTGGGCCTGGGCTTGGCAGCCAGGAGGAGAAGAGATCCTAGGAGGAGAGGCACATGAGAGAGCAAGGAGAGGACAGAGAGACAGAGAGAGAGAGGAGAGAGGGAGAGAGAGAACTGCTAAGAGACTCCAGGGAGGACAACTGGTCAGAGCAGGGAGGGCTGGTGCGTGAAGCACAGTCAGGAGGACTGGGGAGGCACACCTGAGAGAATTGGGAGTTTGCAGTTTGAGATGGGTGCAGAACCAGTAGAGTGGACTGTGGGAAGGGCAGCGGAAAGAGGCAGCTACAGCCAAGAGTGCTGGTAGGGCCTGAAGAGGGTTTACTGGGATCAGTAGCCTAGTTGGACAGTTAGCACAGGAACTATTTCTACATCATAGGGCCCCAAGGCCCCTGTCTGCAAAGGGCAGTTCACTGAGGCCTGGCTGAGTTAGTGTCAGGCCTAACCATGTGGTGCTAGCTGGTCCAGGAATCTGCAGCAAGTGAAGTGCTGGAGGAGTAAGGAAAAGAGGTCTTAAGCAAGAGCTGTGCTGGAGAGAAGACTGGAGTGTATATACAGGAGTGTATATGGTAGTCCGAAGCAAGTTAAACTTAATTGTTCTGGGCATCCCATAAAATTCCCTTTCCCCATCCAAGTTCAATCCCCTCAATAAAACATAAAAAAAACAAAGCTTATGGACTGTTCTACGTCTTCGAGTGTCTGAGAGATGGATGCCGGGCTGGGAAGGGTGACAGGTGAACCACAATACGGGGGCATAACTACACTATATTGCAGCTCATCAGTTCTTAGATGAGGTAGCTGTATTAGATTTTGTTTATGCCCATTTCCCTTTTATTTTTCTGGTGATCCTGCCAGTACCACAGTTTCTGTCTTAGAGTGACAAGCCTCATTTATGAACAAATATAGTGACTATATGACACTTTATGTGTCATATATATGACATTTTAGTGACTGGGTTTATTTTTATTTTAGGCCCATAATATGCAGCTTGGAACATTCAAAGCACCGCAGAACTACACTGTGTGTCCTGACATACTGTGTTATCTACAGTGTTGGAAAAAAGTATTTGATCCCCTGATGATTTTGTACCTTTGCCCACTGACAAGGAAATGATCAGTCTATAATTTTAATGGTAGGTTTATTTTAACAGTGAGAGACAGAAGAACAAAAAAATCCAGAAAAACGCATTTCAAAAAAGTTACAAATTGATTTGCATTTTAATGAGTGAAATAAGTATTCGATCCCCTGTCAATCAGCAGGATTTCTGGCTTCCAGGTGTCTTTTATACAGGTAACGAGCTGTTACCAGTATAAAAGACACCTGTCCACAGAAGCAATCAGGTTTCAATCTCTCCACCATGGCCAGGACCAAAGAGCTGTTCAAGGATGTCATGGGCAAGTTTGTAGACCTACAAAAAGGCTGGAATGGGCTACAAGACCATCGCCAAGCAGCTTGGTGAGAGGGTGACAACAGTGCGATTATTCGCAAATGGAAGAAACACAAAATAACTGTCAATCTCACTCGATCTGGTACTCCATGCAAGATCTCACCTCATGGCGTTTTGATGATCATGAAAACGGTAAGGAATCAGCCCAGAACTACACGGGATAATCTTGTCAATGATCTCAAGGCAGATGGGACCATAGTCACCAAGAAAACAGTTGGTAACACACTATGCCGTGAAGAACTTAAATCTACATTCACATTGAAAATGCATGTCAACGCATAAAGGAAATGCATGCTGATGCATGCCAATGCACCAGCCTAGGGCTACAAAAAGCACACACACACACACACACACACACACACATAGATCTAAATGGGCTGTAAAGGGCCAATTTAGAACACAGAGCAAATTCAGTTTGCTCATCGTAGGACCTTACAGTAAATATTTCACACAGTACCTGCATTTTACTTCATTCATAAAATGCAGAGCATAGTGCGGAACCTGCGGTATCCTAGTGTACTCTGCATACCACTGAAGAGAACACTGTGATAGGACGAGAGCTCAAGCACATGACCTTTTTTATCCCATTCATGTAAATCATTGTGGTTGCTCTTGCTTCAGTTTTAAAGCAAGTGATAAAAAATTTATATAGCTTTTCTTAACAAACGTTTTCTTTGAAAAGCATCATTATGACCACGGGTAAGACCATACTTCTGCTAACTTACTAAATGCACCCCCCCTAAGACAGCAAATTTAAGATCCTGCTGTTGCTTACAGTGTACCTGCTGGGGGAGACAACTGTTCCATATTGTGAAATTGATTTCCAATAGTAATATAAAATTTTAAAAAGAAACCCTTGACAGATACCGTGTTTCCCCAAAAATAAGCCCTACCCCGAAAATAGGACCTAGCGTGATTATCAGGGAGGGCTGCAATATAAGCCCTAGTAAAGTTCATAAAAAAAAAAAAAAAAAAAAAAAGATTTAATCCGTTTTGCAGAACGATTATACCACTATAAGGTGTGTGTGTCTCTCTTTGTAACTGTATTCTGTAAAATACTTTATTTATTTACAGACCCGACGGAGGTCTTCTCCTGTCCTCCCGGCTGATGTCTGAGGCCACTCCCACTTCAGTGCACGGAGCGGGCTGACGTCAGCAGGGATCTCAGAGCGGAGAAGAAGAGCTCAGACAGATCATGTGACGCCCAGGGGAGCATCACATTTTATAATGATTTTAAGACTTTTTTTTTATGTCAAAATACTGACCTGAGGGGGGGGGGGGGTGAGAAGACAGGGGACACAGGAGAGGGATAAATGACACAGCACAGGCACTGTGCAATCTATCATGCTTTTATTTATTTTTTTAGGGTTACAACCACTTTAAGATCATTGTACATGCCGTAAATAAATAAGACATCCCCTGAAAATAAGCCCTAGTGTGTTTTTTTGTAGCCAAAATTAATATAAGACCCAGTCTTATTTTCTGGGAAGCACAGTAGATCAATTTATTTCATGTAGATAAGTAAATTCATCTCTGTCATTTAGAATTTAAAGAGTATGTTACCCCAACATTTCATATTCCTGTGCCTGCTGTACCATGTACTTGTGTTAAAAAAGTATCCTGTCCTCTTTGTATTGCTTCCTTGGTTTTTAAATACCAGTGATCCTTCCAGTCCCCTCTGCTTTCCTATTTCAAACTGACCAGGAGAACACATACACCTCAGCATGGTCAGTTTTCTAAATGTGATGGGAGAACATCCTGTCTGCCCTCTAATGCTCAGATTTGTGCTGATAAACCTCTCTGCACAGCCATTAACTGTGAAGATCAGTGTACTGTAGTTTCTCCACTCTCACCTCTACAAGCCCCTTATGTAGCTGAGAACAGAGGTCAAGTGATCACTTGAAAGAAGAAAAAAAAAAAAAAAAAAAAAAGTATTTACAATAGACATATACACATACACCGATCCTCCTCTTCTGGGGTCCCCCGCTAGCACTTCTGGCTCCTCTGCCATCTGAGTACCCCCCCCCCCACAGCAAGTGGCACACTGACACAGCCCCTCCCCCTGCTTCTTCATTACTGGATTTGACGGCTCCTGCTCCTCTCACTGAGTCCAGTGATGGATTGAGATCAGGCTCAGTTAAAGCGGGGGTCCACCTATATATCATTTTTTTTTTTTTTTAGTTCATTCACAAACTTTTCTTCTCAGCATTACATACTCACATATTGTGTGTAATATGTCCGCCTGTGTCAGATTTCGTCGGAAAGAATAACTTATATTATTTACTGCAGGCGGTTTCCATCTTCATTGTGGGCATTTGAAGCCCACAAGCATTTATTTCCTGGATGCGGTGAATGCTGTGCTCCCAGCATTCACCGCTCGTTCCCGCACATGCTCAGTGGCATCCTGGGAAGCCTGAGACTAGCTCCCAGGAGTCTGGGAGAGGCTAGAAACACGCCTACTCCCACGGGAGGAGAACCAGGAAGTGCAAAGAAGAATAGAAAAATAAAAAGGTAATTACGGCGATTTAAATTTTTTTAAACAGCATGTCAGCATCTAGGCAAGGAAGAGAATACATACAGATATTGTTCAAAATTTGGGTGGAACCCCGCTTTAAGTATTTGGGCAGGGGGGGGGGGGGGGGTCGCTGCACCTGAAAGGTTTTTTTTAAGTTAATGCAGAGAATGCAATAAGGTAAAAAAAAAAAAAAAAAACTTTAGCCTTTAAAACCACTTTAAGTATTACATCACAAAAAAAAAAAAAAAATCACAACACTTCTGCACAGCATCACCATTTCAGGGGGTTAAAGAGTTAATGTGATATATTCCAGGGCCAAAGTAGCAATTGTGCTGCCATTTAATAAAAACAGCAGCTTCATTAATGAGCTTCGTTGGCTCATGATTACTCATCTCTTCCAGCCCTAATCAACATCTAATTTCTATGATGTGATGAAGGTGTCATTTAACCCTCTAACTACAGCAGAATGCATACAGATTATAGGGTTGGAATAATTTGGTAAAAATGATCTTAAGTCACTTTTGTGACCCAGTAGTCAAACAAAATTGTGGAACGGGGAGCAGAAGCCTAAAGCAGAACTAAAGTGTAAAAAACATCAAATTAAGAGCAGGTAGGCCATTTATCACAGAAGAGACATGTAATGTCTCTTTTGCAATAAAATAAACTTACCTTCCTGTTCACAATCTCCTTTACAATGTACATTGGGGCTGCGCTTCTGTAGCTCAAGGTACATTCTCGGCACAGCACCGGAGTGCCAGAATGAAAAAATTCCTGCACATTCGCAAAGTTACATTATCCCATGCCAACCGATAAAGACGGCCAAAGACCCAGCTCCCAGGAGCAGTAGCGAGCAGAGGCGCCGAGGGAAGTGACGTCAGGAGCCCAGGCGCTGAAGGAGGCAGATTTCGAGGAACCACATAGCAACAGGCATAAAAGGTAAGTACAAAAAAAACTTTTTCTCCAAATGTTTATTTTTTTTTATTATTTATTTCATGGACATTAATGTAATTTTTTTTTGGGTGGAACTCCACTTTAAGCAATTCTTTAGAATTGCCAAACTCCTGGAGTAAAAATCTAATAACATGTTATTGGTTATGGTATTAAGGTTTGAATATGCACTACAGACACAGATTTAGAAGTTGCGATATATAATGTCTTTATAAATAAAACCAAGTTTCATAAAACAAACAAAAATACTGCTTTTTGACAAAAGGAAGAAGTACAACTGGAAAATATATAAAAAATAAAAACAAAAAAAAAACCTGTAAACTCTATTGGCTGTAATTGCACATATTACCTGAATGTTGTACCAACATTAAATATTAAGAAAAAAAATATACATAAGAAGAGCATTTCTTAATGTTTATTTCCTTTTAGCAGCTTAGTAGATACCTCCTTATTATTCATATGTGCTAGTGCAGTGTTAATTTTGACGTCAAAATTTAAATTTAGTTTTAGCCATAGTCTTGACTAAAATGCCATTTTAGTTTTAGCTGTATTTTAGTCGACTAAAATTGTATTCATTTAGTTGACAAAAATATTTTAGTCAACGAAATTAACAGGGATTGCAAAAGTATTTTTTTTTCTCATGGGATTTAATAAAATATACCAAAGTTGTTATCTGCAGTGTTGCCAGCGTGCTTTTGTCAACTCTCAACCAATCTTTCAAGCCCTCAAATGGCTGAGGTCACAGCTGATCAGATATAAAATATATATATATAATAATATAAATATAGGTGGGATGGCACCATCTTTGCCTAGCCGATGCAGGCCCTGACCTTAGCCTACCTTTGACTATGAACTTGGCTGCTGATTCTACCATTTCATCTTCTGCCTGTTACTGACCTCAGCCTGTATTATGAAATACGTCCTCACCTGCCATCTTTATGCTGTCTCTGCCTGCCTGTTGCTGACCCTGGCTTGTTTTCAAACTTTGCCCTGCTGCTTGACTTTGCCATAACCCAACTCTGCCTCTGACATGTGCCAAACCTAATTTCTGTACCCACCATCTTAAACATAATCAGACACTGACATCTCTGCACTGACAGGACCCCAGCTGCTTCTGGTTTGTCTATTCTCCAAGCCACTTCATGCCCAGGAGTGCTTGAGCTGGAGGTCCAAGGGAGCCCCCCCCCCCCCCCCCTTATAAGCGCATTCTCCACCAGGAGTGTGACAGCCTGTCAAAATGTTACATAAGGAAGAAGATACAAAGCTAAATACTTCTATCTTTTTTTCTGTAGCTCCTGCTTTCTTCCCACCCTCTTCTCATAACACGAGTGGCATTCACACCTAGCTCACCTACAAATGGTGGGTCTGTCTGAACATAGCTCTTGACGGTTGACAGTAGCCATGTGTCCCCCCAACCTGGCTTGGTTCCAGGAATGATAGCAAGAAGGCAACTGGTAGGGTATCATAATGCTTTTATTAGCAAGTTAAAGAATAGGAAAGTGGCAAGAGATTGATATGTTAGAAAGGTAGTTTTAACTCTCTAACTTCAAAATTTGGAGTCACTGACCTGTAACAGGTGGCAGATAAGGACTCTGAGACTTTACTGATCAGGATTTCTGCTCTAGGTCAGCAACTGAGCCGCAGTGGCCTAAAATAACAGCCAGGCAGTAAGTTTAACTGCTGCAGGTGAGCAATGGTAGTCTCTGTATTTGTCCATCAACAGGTTTACTTTAAAAAGAAACAAAATCTTTGATCACACAAAAAACCTTTAGCTGAGAAAGGAGGAAACAAAAAGGAATGCAAATCTTGTAACTGCAAGATCAGTTTGAATAAGTGACAAGTACTCTCAATGCTGGCAAAGCACTTCCAGAACAATTTTCTCCTTATACGTTGTGCAAAACAAAGTCCAAAATTACTGGACAGTGCTGTGGAGCAACAAAGGAGAGGTAACATTACCACAGCTGATATATTGTATCTATGTTTATTTAGGTCACTGACTCATAGTAGTAATAGTGACTGTTTCGCGCTTCCAAAACAAGTCAGCAATAGTAGCCCCAACACTTCTCGTTCCTCGTCAGCAACACGCAACATTTTAAAGTGATTCTGTAGCTAAATTTAAAGAACCTCATGCAAAGAAGACATGGAATCACATCTCCTGCTGCCCACGCCATAGACCTTTGCAGAAGTGAGGAGAAACCACTGGCTGTAGACCCTGAACAAACCAAAGTGTAGAGGGGAACTAGGAACCCAACACTCTGGGAACAGTCATATTCCTCATCCCCTGCTGCACTTCACTGTTTGATCCGCTGGCCCCTACGTCACTACTGTATCCTGTAGTGATGAAAAGGCCAGTGAAAGTAACCATAGAGAGCAGCAGAAACCATAGAGAGCTGCCTGAATCTATCTATCTATCTATCTATGGCTGCCGCTGCCACCCCCTATTCAGGCACCTGGCGGGTGAATTACAGCGGCTGGGGGTGTTTTATTAAGCACCTGATTAGAGCCATAGGCTCTAATAGGCATTAAAAAAGGTGACCTGTGAGCGCCATGCTGGGTGCTCGCAGGTCACTCAGCTGTGTTAGAAAAGCAAATGAATATTTGCTTTCCTAACACTAAACCGCCTCTCCACCAACCAGGCGCTCGGATCTGTTACCCGTCACCTGATTGAACGCCTATCAGGCATCCAATCATAGCAGAGGATGGGAAGAGTGGACGGGAGAAGACTTTGAGGTGCTGTCCCACCGCCACCGAGACAGGATAAGTACAGACAGCGGGCGGGGGGCACACTGGCAGCATTTGATATGGTACAGTGAGGCTGCATTTGATATGGTACAGTGAGGCTGCGTTTGATGGGGAACAGTGAGGCTGCGTTTGATGGGGCACAGTGAGGCTGCGTTTGATGGGGCACAGTGAGGCTGCGTTTGATGGGGCACAGTGAGGCTGCGTTTGATGGGGCACAGTGAGGCTGCGTTTGATGGGGCACAGTGAGGCTGCGTTTGATGGGGCACAGTGGCTGCGTTTGATGGGGCACAGTGGCTGCGTTTGATGGGGCACAGTGGCGGCAATTGATGGGCACAGTGGCGGCAATTGATGGGCACAGTGGCGGCAATTGATGTTTTTTTCCTGAATGCTTCAGTTTGTTTGCGCCCCCCCAAAAATTTTGAGCACCAGCTGCCACTGGTCCAGGTCACTTCCTGTGACCTGGACAGCAAGCAAAAGTATCTTATCTTTCTTATGCAAAATTATTAATTCTATCATGCTTCATGTAATGGAGATGAACAACAGCAACATGATTGAAGTCTAGCCTGGGTGGCAACCATGGCTCCCTCCACAGAGGGTAGAAGAAGGTTTAGACCATTTTCAAGAATTTTTTGCTGCCTACCTTAATTCTTTTTTCCTTGACACACAGTAATAGAGGTTGTCACTGAGACAGCAATTCACAGAGAATCTTAACCTGGACATATACATGTGGAATTTTATTCAAACATTTTTCATTTCGGAATGTTCGTTTAATTTTCCAATAGTTGGTGAAGTCAAATTGACATTCATGTTCGACTGAAGTGATGAGAAAATTCAAAGGAGCAGGATGTAACATTTTTCTTGAACCAACAATTTCCATTCAAGCAGCAGGTCTGGGTAAAATTTGAAGGGCTTGCGAATTAAAATTAGTTGTCAGGCTCCGGATCTGAACCTGCAACCTCTATGGTGTCCAACTCTGGCTCTTCTCTCTGTGCCACCTGAGATGCTGGACAGCTCCCTATCTGAACTCTTAGGACAATCTTGCCTTATCACTTGTTTCTCTTGAACCTTGAACTCTTTGCTCCTCCCACGAACTTCATAATTTAAGTTATGTCTCTGCACTGTTTGCCAGATTATTGTGCCCTCTCCAGCATACCCGCAGCTGTCCTAATCTTCACCACCACTTGTTACCGACCTTTGGCTTGTTCTTTGAATATGCTTCTGCTTGAACCCAACCTGCAACCACTTGGTACTGACCTTTGGCTTTTTTACTGACTTCTCTTCTGCTTGATCCCTACCTGCTATATCTGCTAATTGACCCTGGCTTGCTCACCTCCTTGTAGGGCAATCCTGAGGACCTTGACCTGGTACTAACATGCAACAAAACCCATCTCCTGCATTAGGAGCTCTGGTGAATACCAGTTAGTGTTAGACCCCACACCTCAGATGAGCCTGCATGAATACCATGATACCTATCCTACTGGTCAGTGGGAAATTTTCTACTGCTAGAGCTACCGGTCTCCGAGCCTGACCCCTGACTGTGACATTAGTTGATCCAACAATGGCAAGAAAGAAAGAATAAGGTTTTGACTAACAAGATTTCTACAAACGTTAAAACAAAAATCTAACCCTTTAGTTTAGACGGTTATTCTTAGTATGTAACCTGTGTTACAACCCCTCTCCACTGTATACAAAAGAAATGCAAAAGTTTTGCCTGTAGTTTGGCTCCAAGTGAAAAATGAACTCTGAAATTATGTGAAATAAAACTTAAAGTGTTACTAAACCCACAACAGTAAAATCATTCTGCATAGGCAGTAAAGCATGCTTGTTCTACTCACTGTGGAACCTAAGGGGTTAATCCTCTGCATTGAGTAAAAGGGCTGTTTGAACCCTGTCTTTTCTGTTCCTCCCCTTCTTCCACAGCCCCCAAACCATCTACCGATAGAACAGAGGCTAGGACAAGCTGCACATGCTCAGTTTGGTGTGTATTGCTAGAGAGGTTATTTTTTTTTTTGGGTGGGTGGGTTTCTAATCAGCACAGGGCCAATCAGCACTGTCCAGACTGAGGGCCAGGGGTTATGCAGCCTTATAGGACAGTCAAAGCAGAATGAAAACTCCTCCTACAAGTTTTAAACAGACATTGATAGAAGTCACAAGACTGCTATATACTTCTGATGAGAGAAAGGTATTTAGCAGTTTGCTTTTACCAAGGCTCGGTTCACACTGGAACCCGCTGCTGATCGCACAGGAGAGCTGTGTGTCCCTGTTCCCCGTTTCAGGGCCAAATCTATGCCTGAATTCGGCCCTGAAACGGAGCGAAAGACGCAGTGTCTGCACCCGCAACGGAGATCTGTGAACCTGCTCCCTAGGGAGGCAGTCACATTCTCCTGCTATGCGAATTAAATGCGGGGAAACCCGCATCTAATTCGCATAGGTGTGAACCCAGCCTAAAAGTATTGCATTTCCATGTTCTGTGTACTGTGGGAGACCAGAATGCAGGGCCCTGGGTTTAGTAACACAAGTTATATTAAATCCTTTTTTGTTCAAATCAGAAAAAAAAATTTAAATACAATGTGGAAATCATAATGATTTTACATTTTGACCATATATACTCTATAAAGTAGTATTAAACCCTCAGGGTTATCTAGCAGATCACATTGAGCACAATATAATAAACTTTCCCCAGTAAACGATTTGCTAAAATTCCTACCCCAGCACTTGCACTTTACAGCCATTTCTCTAACCTTCCAGTCACAGAAAATAGTTAAAGTGGGGTTCCACCCAAAAAACAAAACTACCTGGAAAAATTCTAAAAAAAAAAAAAAAAAATTTGGATGTTTTTTTTTTTTTTCACTTACCTCTAAATGCCTGTTGCTAGGTGGTCCCTCGTAGTCTGCCTGTTCCTTAGCCTGGGCTGGTGACATCACTTCCTCCTCGGCACAGGAAGGGCTCCGCTCCCTCCCTCCTGTCAATCATCTGGGACCCATTACAGGTCCCAGGTGATTGAGCGGCCAATCACGGCGCGCGGCGCCGCTCGCGCATGCGCAGTGGGTGCCAGGCTGTGAAGCCACAGCCCGGCGCCCACAGTTGAAATGCCGGCGCCGACGAGCGGAGGGGGGGGACGAGCGGGGCTTCGATCCCCCGCATCGCTGGACCCAGGGACAGGTAAGTGTCCAATTAAAAGTCAGCAGCTGCAGTATTTGTAGCTGCTGACTTTTAATTTTTTTTTTTTTTTTGACGGCCCCCCTGGGTGGAACTCCTCTTTAACCATGGACAGCGCAGTCTGGAGTCTGTCTGTTAGTCTGGAAAGAGGAGGTGGGAGGAGGAGGAGGAGGAGGAGGAGGAGGAGGAGGAGGAGCAGGAGGAGGAGGAGGAGGAGGGAGGGGCCGGAGGAGTAGGGGAGGGCCTTGCGATCCCAGGCTATGGGGCTGTATATTTCTATTGATGGACACAGAGTAGGGAGATGGAACTCTAGTCCCTGCATGCAAGGGAGACCCCATAGGATGCTGCCAGAGAAAGGAGCCACCCTGAAACAGGAAACCAGCCTAAACTGGAAAATAGGCAAGGATTAAAGTTAAAGAAGCTGCATACCCAGTAAGTGATTAAATCAGCGGCTAAAAGTACTTAAAAAATAAAAAAATAAACACACTTTTTAAGCCCTGCAATAGCAATTTATTTTTCATATAAAAGATGTAAGCAGTACAGATTTATCCTTTCATAATCGCTGGACTATACGCTCAAACAATTCCATATAACAAGATGCCAAAATAAAAATTCTAAAAAGAAAAAAAAAAAAAAATAGATGCCACGAACATTAGAGGTACAGTTTAGAAGGATGCAGTTGTCAAATTAATAATTCAGCTGGATACAAATGCTAGCCCTCTATTTTTATGTTTTTCACCTTTTCCATAGACCCCCATATAAAGGTCATGCTTCTAAAACCAGACTAGCCTGCCCATACCAGTTGTCATGCCGATGGAACATGGCTGGATTTTTTTTTTTTTACACTTCATTAACTACAGAGAACATCTACCTTTGTAACTTAGAAGCAGACCTGCGTGGATTATGAACCTTCCTGATGAACCGCCATTACACTTCTTTCATTTAATTCACACAAAGCTTGTGAAATAAGTGCAGCTTTTAAATTGCTAATAAGAATTGTGTCATATTGCGTTTTCACAATCTCCAGTAATTCGTAATAAGAAATTCATGCTGTGAAATGTGATGTCGAAAGAGGACTTTGCATACTTTTCATACCCACTCAGTGTAGAACACCATTATGTCTATGAATTTAGGGTCAGTTCCCTAAAGTATAATATATGCAGTTATTTTTTTTCCTGTGGGCCATTTTATACTTTTTCCCCCAATTTTTTAATTTTTTTATTTATTTTTACTCTACAGTTTTCTTTCATAGATCTTTTGTTTTTGCTAGAAAAAAAAGCATTACAAAAGATATTATAATAACATTTTTTGCATTTTTCTCCCCCATGTAAAAGTCAGTTCACTGTAATTATTAAACAAGTTAAAAGATAACTAAAAAGGCAAAACTTTTTTTTTATGTTCTTCTGCTTTGCTTACTTCAGGTTTTCCTGAAGGCAGTGGTGACGTAGCCCCAGTTGCACAAATGCCCCCTGCTAAGGCAATATCACCATTGGCTTCAAGGAAATCTGGTACTTAAACTGCGAGATTGTCATACAGTACATGCATGACATGACGACATCTTGTGCATGTGCTGTACGAAATTACCTTTGCTGGGGGAAAAAAAAAAGCTTCTCCTCAAGATCTTGCAAGAGTATCTCTCCCCCAACCCCCCAACAGATGCCAGTAGTGTTGTGCCATGCATGCGCAACATGAAGCGCACAACGCCGTGCGCTTCATCTTGCGCGTGTGCGGGATCACAGATGGTTTTAAAATGGTGGCGCAGTTATGGGGACCCAGACAGCACAGAGAAAAGACATTAAGAGGCAAGTATAAAGATAAAAAAAATCACAAGGATATACAAAAGGTATGGGGGATTGTGGGTCCTCTTCAGTTACAATTTATTTATTTATTACAGGTACTTACAATATCTCACAAACGTGAGTACACCCCTCACATTTTGGTAAATATTTTATTATATCTTTTTTTGGGACAACACTGAAGAAATTACACTTTGCTACAATGTAAAGTAGTGAGTGTACAGCTTGTATAACAGTGTAAATTTGCTGTCCCCTCAAAATAACTCAACACACAGCCATTAATGTCTAAATAGCTGGCAGCAAAAGTGAGTACACAAGTAAGTGAAAATGTCCAAATTGGGCCCAATAAGCCATTTTCCCTCCCCGGTGTCATATGACTCGTTACTGTTTCAGGGTCTCAGGTGTAAATGGGGAGCAGGTATGTTAAATTTGGGGTTATTGCTCTCTCTCTCACTCACCCTCATGGCAAAGAATTCTGAGGATCTGAAAAAAAAAAAAAATTTTGCTCTACATAAAGATGGCCTAGGCTATTATAAGATTGCCAACACCCTGAAACTGAGCTGCAGCACGGTGGCCAAGACTATACAGCGGTTAAACAGAACAGGTTCCACTTAGAACAGGCCTCGCCATGGTCGACCAAAGAAGTTGAGTGCACATGCTCAGCGTCATATCCAGAGGTTATCTTTGGGAAATAGAGGTATGAGTGCTGCCAGAGGTTGAAGGACCAAGATAAACTTATTTAGTTCAGATGGTATCAAGAATGTGTGGCGGCAATCAGGTGAGGAGTACAAAGACAAGTGTGTCTTGTCTACAGTCAAGCATGATGGTGGGAGTGTCATGGTCTGGGGCTGCATGAGTGTTGCCGACACTGGGGAGCTACAGTTCATTGAGGGAACCATGAATGCCAACATGTACTGTGACATACTGAAGTAGAGCATGATCCCCTCCCTTCAGGGACTGGGCCACAGGGCAGGATTCCAACATAACGACCCCAAACACACCTCCAAGACGACCGCTGCCTTGCTAAAGATGCTGACGGTAAAGGTGATGAACTGGCCAAGCATGTCTCCAAACCTAAACCCCATTGAGCAGCTGTGGGGCATCCTCAAACAGAAGGTGGAAGAGAGCAAGGTCTCTAACATCCACCAGCTCTGTGATGTCATCATGGAGGAGTGGAAGAGGACTCCAGTGGCAACCTGTGAAGCTCTGGTGAACTCCACGCCCAAGAGGGTTAGGGCAGTGCTGGAAAATAATGGTGGCCACACAAAATATTGACACTTTGGGCCCAATTTGGACATCTTCACTTAGGGGTGTACTCACTTTTCTTGCCAGCGGTTTAGACATTAATGGCTGTGTGTTGAATTACTTTGAGGGGACAGCAAATTTACACTGTTATACAAGCTGTTCACTCACTATTTTACATTGTGGCAAAGTGTCATTTCTTCAGTGTCACATGAAAAGATATAATAAAATATTTACAAAAATGTCAGGGGTGTCCCCACTTGTGATATACTGTATATAGCACCGTCAATTTACGCAATATCGCAATATATATTACATTCACATCAATCCCTGCCCTCAAGGAGCTTACAATTCAAGGTCCCCAACTCACACTCATACATACACATACTAGAGTCAATTTTGACAGGAGCCCATTAACCTACCAGCATTTCTTTGGAGTGTGAGAGGAAACCCCTGCAGGCACAGAGAGAACATGCAAACTCCAGGCAGCTAGTACCATGGTTGGGATCTGAACCAATGACCCTAGTGCTGCTAGGGGGAAGTCCTAACCACCTAGCCACTGTGCTGCCCACTCTGTTAACTACAAACACCCCTTCCTATGTTAGAGTGGGGGACGTGCTATACAGTCCTAATAGACTCTCTTCCTAGAGTTACAATGCTGCTCCTCCTAGACAATGTATGGTTGTCACCCTAGGACAAAAAATGTGTTAATGGCAGGATCACCAGGTGGAAATAAAGAAAAAAAAGACTGTAGAAAAAAAAAAATCCAGCCACTGTATCTAAGCAAAAGCAGGCTGCAAGTCATGACATTTTTGTTCTTAGGTTTAGATACACTTTGTCAGAAGGGAGTAGGTTTTAGGTCAACTTGGGCAAAAATTGAAGTTTTGTGTAGAGTCTTAGCCTAAGATTTAAGAAGGTCCATACATTAAAAGGAAGTACTCATAGGCACTACAAGATCAGTATGTTAACTAGGATACCTTCAAAACCATGATACGTTAAAAAGGGCCCATTTGGGACTCAACAGCCCATTTATACTACAGTACATAGGAGTTGGGCAGGTGCTGGGACCCTCTCCCTCTATCATACAGGTTACTCTACATTAATCTATCTATTCATCAATACAAATAAGTGTTTGTACTTTGGTAGCAATTAAATTGGGGTTCAAAATGTGTTCTCACACAGGGACTGTTGGGTGAGCAATGTCTGCCACTGGTGACATGTTTTTGAAGGTACAACTTTCAGGGGCCTAGTGACTTACTAACAATTACCAAACCTTAAAAGCAATTTCTTATGTAGGAAAGGCTTATCTGCTCTGTTATATATAAAATAGAAAACTTTGGTCTTGAGTGTTTCGTAAAAGAATAGAAAGCTAGTAATCTTTAACTGTATATTATAGCAAGCAAGAAACAGAGCCAAAGGACCAGAGTAATACAAAAACGTTGGTCCCAAACAAATGCCCTCAAACAGAACTGAGGATGGAATTTTGAAATCTACAGTATTTGATCCTATAAATATCCTATGAAAAGGAAGAGTTAGTGCTTTCTCTGTTCAGTTGGGTTCCTGAAGCATTGCTCTTCGATGACCTTTCCCCAAACTTGCCTATGGCTCTCGTGGCTTTTTAGAACCATGCCTGTCAACCAATGACCCTTTAGGGGCCATTTCATGGTCATTTCACCCCACAGCATTATTTCTAGTGCATGAATCAGAGACAGGAACAGGCTTTTAGGTTTTAGAACAGATTCTTTATGCAACTACAGTAGTTTAGGAGAATAAACAGTGACAACGTCAAGAAGCCCCGGAGTTATGGCAAACAAAAATTCCTGCAACATTAAAAGTAACAAGAGAACTGGTGGGAAGACACTGCATCTGATTACACAAGCAACATACACTCCTATGTGTTAAGAGCAGTCAAAATGTTACTCTGGAAAAAAAAAAAAAAGTGTCAAAAATATAAATCTGAAAAGAAACATGTTCTAGGAAACAAATATGTAGGCTAACATTGCTGAGCTGATTTTGAAAATACTAGTCCCCTGGCTGTCTCTTGCTTCCAAACCTTGAGCCACTTGGGCCCTAAACAAAATGCTTCTTTATACTGATGAGCTCAAATACATGACAGAGCTGTAAAGCAGCCTGAACTAAACTGATATAATTACTGCTTACCTAGCAGCAGACTGGAAATAAATCCAGCTCTACAGACACCAGATGGGAAGCTGAAAATGCTTCTGTGTTAATCACCTGCAATAAGCAACTAACAATATTGTGTACAGCGGAATCTGATTGATGCATGAAAGCACAAGCTCGTCAATTCTGCATTGTGCAGGTAATCTCTGTGCAATTTTCAGTGTCAACATTCTAGTATCCAAGAGTAAAGTGTAATATATTTAGACAGGAGCTAAATAAAATCTCCAATATAACTGTTGTACATTGTCTATCAAAATGTAATCTCACCATATATAAAATGTAAATATACAGTATATACACCCGTGCCAAATATAGGCAACAAATTGTCCTTTAAACAAAAAAAAAAAAAAAGTGTCCAAAAATATCCACACATGAACTTCCGGTATAGTGATTTATTAGGTACGCTCAATGGACTCCGCTTTGCTCAGTGGGGGAATCGATTCGTTGATCCCCACTGAACAGGTGGATGACAAGTCAGTCTCCACTCACTATGCAGAGACAGAACTGTCAGAGCCGTGCTGTCCTCTATGGGGAGATCGGATGAAAATGGAGCCTGTCCATTTTCATCCGATCCGCCAGGTGGATGGAAAATAGGGTCTCCATCCGTCTGGATTTCAATGCCAAGCTGCGGTTTCCAAAGCGAGATTATATACATTATTGTGCTCCTGTACAAATCATTAGTAAGACCTCATCTGCAATGTGCAGTTGTAAGAGTCCAGGGTTTACTACGCATGCACCAATGGCGCTTTGCCGCAAGAGGAAATCCGTGCCAACTGAGCATGTGCCAAAGACGCCTAAGTGAGCCAACCCGCGCTTGATGGAAAAAGGCAGGAAAATGCCCAGGATGCGCACAGGAAGTGACCTCAACCTGATGGAAAAAAGGCAGGAAAATGCCCATGAGGCGCACAGGAAGTGACCTCAAACTCCCCTATATAAGCCCAGCCCAGACACTGGCAAATTGCTGGATTATCTTCAGTCCCCCCTTGTTCCTGTGCTAGTGTGTGATCTGTCTGAACTTGTGACCTGGAAAACTATTTGACTACTCTTGATTGCTGTTTGCCATTGACTTCGGATTTGTACCTTGACCATTCTACTTCTTTGTCCCTGTTGTACTCAGCTGCCAGATTGGAACCGACCCTGGCTTGGATCTCGACCAATCTTCTTCTTATTAACCCTTTTATACTTCCTTGCCAAACTGGACTTGACCTCGGCTGGGATCTTGGACTAAGGCTTGCATGGTACTCCGCACCCCTGGCCCCCATGCCACTCGGTGTCCACCAAGTCTCTGTCTCCATCTCCAGAGGCTTCAAGGACCCGAGGTGCAAGGGAGGCCTCCCCACTACTTCGGTCTCACATCAGGTACGTGGCACTCGTGACAGCAGTTCAGTTTTGGGCACCAGTTCTCAAAAGTGATATTGGGGAACAGTCCGTCCACAAGGTCTGCACATCCCCCTGTTTTTTTCCAACCAGATAAATGGAAAAGAAACAGAAAAAAAAAAAAATAAATAAAAAAATAAATACACACACACACACACACACACACACACACACAGGCCAGTAAATTAGAATATTTTGAAAAACTTGATTTATTTCAGTAATTGCATTCAAAAGGTGTAACTTGTACATTATATTTATTCATTGCACACAGACTGATGCATTCAAATGTTTATTTCATTTAATTTTGATGATTTGAAGTGGCAACAAATGAAAATCCAAAATTCTGTGTGTCACAAAATTAGAATATTGTGTAAGGGTTAAATTTTGAAGACACCTGGTGCCACAAACTAATCAGCTGATTAACTCAAAACACCTGCAAAGGGCTTTAAATGGTCTCTCAGTCCAGTTCTGAAGCCTACACAAACATGGGGAAGACTTCAGATTTGACAGCTGTCCAAAAGGCGACCATCGACACATTGCACAAGGAGGGAAAGACACAAAAGGTTATTGCTGAAGAGGCTGGCTGTTCTCAGAGCTCTGTGTCCAAACACATTAATAGAGAGGCAAAGGGAAGGAAAAACTGTGGTCAGAAAAAGTGTACAAGCGATAGGGATCACCGCGCCCTAGTCAAGATTGTGAAAAAAAAACCCTTCAAAAATGTGGGGGAGATTCACAAGGAGTGGACAGCTGCTGGAGTCAGTGCTTCAAGATCCACCACCAAGAGACGCTTGAAAGACATGGGTTTCAACTGCCGCATACCTCGTGTCAAGCCACTGTTGACCAAGAAACAGCGCGAAAAGCGTCTCACCTGGGCTAAGGAAAAAAAGAGCTGGACTGCTGCTGAGTGGTCCAAAGTCATGTTTTCTGACGAAAGCAAATTTTGCATTTCCTTTGGAAATCGAGGTCCCAGAGTCTGGAGGAAGACAGGAGAGGCACAGGATCCACGTTGCCTGAAGTCTAGTGTAAAGTTTCCACCATCAGTGATGGTTTGGGGTGCCATGTCATCTGCTGGTGTCGGTCCACTCTGTTTCCTGAGATCCAGGGTCAACGCAGCCGTCTACCAGCAAGTTTTAGAGCACTTCATGCTTCCTGCTGCTGACCTGCTCTATGGAGATGGAGATTTCAGGTTCCAACAGGACTTGGCGCCTGCACACAGCGCAAAATCTACCCGTGCCTGGTTTACGGACCATGGTATTTCTGTTCTAAATTGGCCAGCCAACTCCCCTGACCTTAGCCCCATAGAAAATCTGTGGGGTATTGTGAAAAGGAAGATGCAGAATGCCAGACCCAACAACGCAGAAGAGTTGAAGGCCACTATCAGAGCAACCTGGGCTCTCATAACACCTGAGCAGTGCCAGAAACTCATCGACTCCATGCCACGCCGCATTAATGCAGTAATTGAGGCAAAAGGAGCTCCAACCAAGTATTGAGTATTGTACATGCTCATATTTTTCATTTTCATACTTTTCAGTTGGCCAACATTTCTAAAAAATCCCTTTTTTGTATTAGCCTTAAGTAATATTCTAATTTTGTGACACACGGAATTTTGGATTTTCATTTGTTGCCACTTCAAATCATCAAAATTAAATGAAATAAACATTTTAATGCATCAGTCTGTGTGCAATGAATAAATATAATGTACAAGTTACACCTTTTGAATGCAATTACTGAAATAAATCAAGTTTTTCAAAATATTCTAATTTACTGGCTTTCACCTGTGTGTGTATACATACACATACATATATATATATATATATATATATATATATATATATATATATATATATATATATATATATATATATATATATATATATATATATATATATATATATATATATATATATATATATATATACATACATACATACATATATACACACACATACATACATACATATATAAAGACATAAAAAGCATACCATAAAAAGGAGTATCCCAATAGTGCCGAAGAGCACCCAGGACACAGAAAAAAAATAAAAAAAAAAAAAAAAAAAAAAAAAAAAAGGAGGGAGGGGAGAAAAAGGAAAGTGAAGGGAAGCGTGAAAGAAAGATGGAGAGAGGGAAACAGCGGTTTAAGGAGTTTAATGGGGCCTATCCCTGGCCCTGTCCCTAGCCGATGATGACAACGGCACCCCTGAACACTCCAGGATGGATCCATATTCATCAGAATAAGTAAATTTGTGCCAATAGGACAATTTTTTTCAAAAATTTGTCTCGGGTAGCCAAATCTTCACATTCTTACAAAGAGACCAACTTCAAGGACCCTCCCTGACTCAAGTTGCCACAGACCTACTCACCACCGGGAAGGTCTTGTGCTACCACCGCATGTGTACTACAAAGTTAAACTTGTGGGAAGAGACAGAAATGGAGCAATTGCTCAAATCTACAGTACATATGTGGTGAGGGGGAAGGAAACCAGTTCATCTCTGAGCACATGATGGAGAGATGAACTATTGGAGCCAAATAATACCCAGAAGAAAAAACTCCAGGGGTCACTCATATGACCACAGGAAACCACCAAACAGCTGCTTGGGAGAGCGTTCTTCTGCTGTCGCTCATCACTCGGTTGATTGATAGTGAGGAGAGGATCACATGCCCCTCACCCTTTCGGTGGACTTCTGGCATAAAGATGGTGAAATAAGATACATGTAGTGGTGCTTTTGGCCAATTTCCTATACTTACTGAGCCAAACTAGTTACAGTTTTTTCCTACTGAAGGGTTGTGGGCGAACTGTGACATGACAGATAGCTTTGGTGTACTTCAGAGCCATCCATGGCTTTGCAACAGGTTGCTGCAATGCACATCTCAAAGGCCAAGAGTAGCACCAACCAGGACAAAAAAGAAAACGAATGCAGCCACAACATTTCATAAATGGTAAGCTGCGTCACATTACCTTTTTTTGAGGGGGTTGAGATACACTTTCAGTAGTTTTCACAGGAAAAGAGCCAAGAAGGCCCTGTCACTCAACTTACATTGCAGCTGTAAAGGGCAATTCCAGTTTAAAGGTTTCCTTGCCTACCAGATGGTCTATTGGAGTCGCAGAGGGGAGTCTAAAGCTACACAAAAACCAAACACAAGAAATTGAGCACAGGATCCTTCCAGAATCTTCTCACTGTATGACAGCAATAATGGCAGTCCTTAATCTTCCCTGCTTTATCCAAAAAAAAAAAAAAAAAATAATAATAACAACATGTTGATTGTCAGATTCTTTCAAGCAGAACAATGTTTTTTGTTTTGAAGCCTGCAGAGCATTTCACCTGCTATTAGCAGATTGCAGATCATAGATGTGCACAGCCTACTGCATTAGGGTGTGCATCCCAAAGCTCAAACATACATGCCTTTCTCTGCAGCCCCAACTACAAGGGTCAGTGAATGAACGAGAAGTGCTCTGTGCGGAGTGGCTTCCTGTTCATTCACAAATTGAAGCATAGTAATCACTGTTTGCTATGCTTTAATCATGAATGGACACAGTGAGCGAGGGTTCACTGTGCTATATTATAAAAGGAAGGTGTCAGTAAATTACACATTCCTGAAACATTTCCCCGGGGGGGGGGGGGGGGGGGGGAGAGGAGGGAAGCCAGTAGCACTGCGGGGCAAACACAGGGGAAAGCCCAGGCAGTAGGGGAAGTAGACACTGCACGTAAGGATTAGGGTGTGCCCAGGCACAGCTGGTACACCCCCTATGCACGCCTATGTTGCAAATGCAATGTCAGTATCTTGAATTCCGGTAGGGGCTTTCAGTTACAAAGCTAGAGGAATAATAAATTAACTATGAGTGTGCTGAGTAGCCTGCTCACAGCCCATTCAAACTACAAGTACGTCTGCTGTGGTGGAAGACAGTACTTGTAATTATTTAATTCACAGAACACTATGTATGAATGATGCAGCTGTGTGGGCAAAGCCCTGCACTGCTACGCTATTTTCAAAAAGTGACAGCGGGTTTGGGAAGAGGATCCTCTGCCCATGGTCACAGAGCAGAGAGTGTTGGTGTCAGGAGGCAGGTCCATAGGAGCATGTTACACCCTAAAAAAGGTGAACTTGCCTTTAAAGGGTTGTATGTAGTGCAAAATAAAAAAAAAATGTTTTTTACAAGAAACATGATTTTAGGACCGTTAAAAAAAAAAAAAAAAAAAAAAAAAGGACAAAATTGCAGAATAGAATTTGTTAACCATAACATTTTTTTTAACCCTAAAATTTCTAGCAAAAATTTTAGTTAGCCCCATTTTTTTAATTAATTCAATTGAAAAAAATATACTATTTATCATTAGTTTTAAGACTCATTCATCTGAACAGAGCCCCACTTTTTGCTATTACTGCATGCAAACTGGATGATTAGCTGCACCCAGTTAGTACATTTGTGGTCAGATCTGCTGGGCCTGAATGCAAACGGTCTGTACCCAGGGCCGGTCAGAAGCCCTATTCACACGCAACCACTGGTATTGAGCAATTATATTTTAACAGCGGTGGCGACGGCCATTGGTTTGTGCAGGGTACAAATCTGGCTACGGCTGTTCACACACAAGGTGTGTGCCCGTCTGAATGAGCCCTTCTATTGCACTTAAGCCTTTCATCTAACCTGTAAGTTATTTCTATTTTTCCTATGAAAAGCCAATATAAAGTAAAAGTAGTGATGAGAAAAACAGCAGTCAGTATAACCAGTCAATTTTGCATAATAATTCTGCATGGTCCACATAACTGAGGGTGAGGTAGGGGTGTGGCCTTTGTCTACATACTTCATGCTACATTGTGTCCATCTTACCCTTGGGAGAAACTTCAGGAGGTATGATATTGTTGTGTAGCATTTTAAAGGGTTAATTTACCTTGGCCAAAAAACTGCCTATGCAGGTAATGGGCGCCTGTAGATAAAAACAAACTGCACAGCTTTGACTAAAGTTGTATATTGCCCTTGCTATAGATATAGGGCATTTAGATACCTCCCAAAGTCTGGCTGAAAAACTTCCAGAGATATCATACTGTCCAGCTTTATTGCTAGAACATTGCTAAGACTCTCCAAACCGTTACTGCTCACTCCCACCATCACTGCAGTGAGCTTTTAAAGAGGAACTGCAGTCTGCTCAAATATTTTGTAATAAAAACATCTTTGCCATTCTGAAGCTTCCCTCCAACCACTTTGCATATTATTTTATATATACTGTGATTTTGTACTTGCCAAATATGCTGCAGAAATCTCCCTCCACTGAGTCTGGCTGCAACCATTTTAACTGTGGGCAGCTGAAGCTGCTGCCTGTTCACTTCCTGGATTTACACAGACACACTTCCAGCTCTGCAGCTCTCATTGGCCCGCTCATGACTCATCCCCCCTCCCTTTCTGGCAAACTCTCAGGAGAGTGAGAGAGAGGGCTGTGCATGATGTCATAAGCCTAGGCTTATTATCAGAAAACAGGAAGTGGGCTGTATAAGGTATTTACTGGCAGAAAAAAAAAGTTTTACTATCCAAAGTTAAAACAACAAGGGCAGAA
Source organism: Lithobates septentrionalis (assembly GCA_037952835.1). Classification (NCBI taxonomy): domain Eukaryota; kingdom Metazoa; phylum Chordata; class Amphibia; order Anura; family Ranidae; genus Lithobates; species Lithobates septentrionalis. Next base: position 167,805 of record JBBDGP010001513.1, read on the forward strand.
GATTTAATAAATGGAAAGTTGAAAAAAAATGACTGAAGTTCAGCTTTAAGTCCCTGCACTTGTGTGATCCACTATCTCCTCCATCACAGCATTGCTGGGATCAGAGCTACTGCGACAGGAGAGAAAGTGTGCATGTGAGTGGTTTTGAATAGGTTGGGAGTATCTTAGCAACACCCTAGCAACATACAGGATTGGATAATGACATTTCTGTGAATTTTTCAGTTAGGCTTCAGGAGGTAAAAGGCCTACACCAATAGCAAGGGCAATAAAAAAGTAGTTCTATAGCAGAAGGGTTTTTTTTAATCGAATGCATTCTATGCATTAAGGTAAAAAAAAAAAAAAAAAAAAAAAAAAAAAGAAAAACTTCGGGGTGCAGCTCCTCCTTATACTTACCTGAGCCCATCTTGATCCAGCAATCTGGGTCTCTCACTCCTCATTGGCTCACACAGCAGCAGGAGCCATTGGCTCTAGCTGCTGTCAATCACAGCCAGTGAGCCAATGAGGAGAGAGCTGGGGGCAGGGCCATCCTACGCTGTGTGTGATTGGACAATGTCGGGAGTGAGCCTACTCCTCGAGTACTCCCATAGCAATAGGCTTGCTATTGGGGGCACTCGTGGGGGGGGGGGGGGGGGGGGAGAGAGACAGGACCGCCGGTGAGGGACCCAAAAAGAAGAGGATCAGGCTGCTCTGTGCAAAACCATTGCAAAGAGCGGGTAAGTATAACATGTTTGTTAATTATTTATTTAATTTTTTTTTTAATTGCAACCTTTAGAATCACTTTAACTTTGGTCAAAGTTGCACATTTTGTTTTTATCTAGAGGTGCCTCTTACCTGCCTAGGCCATTTTGGTTAAGGTGAACTTACCTTTTAAAGCTCCACTCTGAGATCGGTTTCACCTCCCACCTCCCTCTGATTGCTGTAAAGAAAAAAAAAAAAAAAAATTAGTTTCTCTAGCTAAATGCCGTTTTTATATACCTTAAGCGGTATTTACGTGGCACTGCAGCACTGAGCCTTCTCTTTTATTTACTTCCTGGAAGGGTCCTTTTTCAGGTATTCCCATCAGTGCCTGCATGACATTGACAGTTGACATGACATGGCTGTCCAGCAGCGAGGTCCTCTCAGTATCCAAAAGAGGACAACATCATCATCATGCATAGCTCCCAACTGCCTGATTTGGAGGCACTGTCCCTGATTTGGAGCAGTGTCCCTCTTTGCTCCTTATTTGGGTCTGATCCATACATACATTAGTTGTATCTACACTTTATATCGTTCAAAATTGTTTCCCAGTGCTAAACCTTTCGTCCAATTTCTAAATTGCTGCATTTGTACATTTAAAAGCCAATATAAAGGAATAGAAGTGGTAAAAAAAAGTCCTTGTGAATTTAATTTACTTTTTTTTGGTTAATTCTCCTTTAAGGGGGTGTGTCCTATACCTAGTTTGCAAGTAGGTGTCCCTCATTCCCATCTTAAAATGTTGGGAGGTGTGCATCATGCAGAGCTGGATCAGTGGTCCCCCTACCCAGGATCGGTGGTGATGAGGGAGGAAGGAAGGAAGGAAGGAAGGAAGGAAGGAAGGAAGGAAGGAAGGAAGGAAGGAAGGAAGGAAGGAAGGAAGGAAGGAAGGAAGGAAGGAAGGAAGGAAGGAAGGAAGGAAGGAAGGAAGGAAGGAAGGAAGGAAGGAAGGAAGGAAGGAAGGAAGGAAGGAAGGAAGGAAGGAAGAAAATGTGTGCATTCATAAAAGTGAAAGACCACTCAGTGCTGCGTGATCCATCTGCCAGGGCTGTGCATTTACAGGCCGCATATAGTTCACAAATCACTGCAGCTGTAGGAATAAGCATTTTAGCACCTTACAGTAGCAAGCATAGACCTCATGTGGCAATTTCCTCTGATGTTACACACATAAGAAAAAAGGAAGGAGAAGAGACAAGTGCCTGTGTGGCATCACAATAAAAGATTATTAAAAGTGTATCTATGGTCAAAATGTAAAATCATACATTCATTTCTACATTGTATTTAGGATTATTTCTTGCCTACTCATTATTCTGAAGAATCTTGACGTTTGTAATCAAATTTTAATTTTTATTATAAACTTCAACATTTCCATTCAATATTATACATTCTTGTATTCCATATTTTACATTAAGAACACCCAAATAAACACCCTGAATACTGAAAAAACTGAATACTAAATTATCTTGTCAAAGATTTACCAATTATACTAACCCCCCCCCCCCCCCCCCCCCCCAGGAGACAAAACAAAACAAAACAAAACAAAACAAAACAAAAAACAGAGAATACTCTTCAGTTCCCTCCTCCTCCTCCTCACCATCCCTGGGGTAAAGCTACTCCATCGCTTCCCCCTTCCCACTCCATTCCTTCTACTTTGAGTCCTGTTCACTCCTACTGTGCCCTTCTGTGTCACAACGAAAAAAAAAAAAAAAAAAAAAAAAAAAAAAAAAAAAAAAAGTGTTGATTCTCTCTCTACCAAAACCTTGTGTAATATAATAGGCCACTAATGGCCATTATGTCAAAATAGAAAATAAATAAATAATTGTATCGTGTGTTAAAATCTTCTTCTTGACGTTTGTAAAACTACATTGTGAAGCTCCCCACACATTTACTTCCTTGAATTCTGACACCTAGTCACTATGTCCTGTTAGTGGGCGCTGCTGTGTCACACTTTTCACAAAGCCTGCCTTCTGAACTACAGAGGTGCTGAGAGGAGGAGTTTCAGGAGGCGGAGTCACTACAGGATTCACTACTTGCAGACAGCAAGTTACCATGGGATATGTAGTTCTTAGACCAAGCTTACACTAGCTTTAAAAGCGGGTGTTCCGTCAGATGCGACGACCCGTCAGATTTGATAACGGAAGTGATGTTAACATCAAAATGTGCTTACTGCGCAATGCATTCCAGCATGGCCGCTATGCGTTCCAATAGGTTTCCTAGTATGACAGAACACGAAGGCGGAAGCGGACATCTTGTTACACCCAAGCAAGTCTTGATTGCCACACTTATTTTATCATTAAAACTGAGTTTACATATACTGAAATACACTATATCAACATGACTGCCTAAGGGTGTACCAAGATGGCCATCGCCACTTTCTGACTGCAGCCTTGCTGCTGATTTTAACATGAAAACAGCATCACAGATTTACAATACTGTATTCCACTATATAAGCTGACTTTACTGCTAAAACAAGTGTGAAATTCCAGACTTTACTGGGTGTAACAAGATGTCCGCTGCCACCTTCGTGTTCTGTAAGAATAGGAAACCTATTAGAACGCATAGCGGTCATGCTGGAACTCATTGCGCATGCGCAGTAAGCAATTTTTGCTGGTAACGTCACTTCCTTTACCAAATCTGACGGAACACAGGCATTCCATGAGCATCTTTAGCAGCTCCATGAATGCCTGCCAAAGTTGTGAGAATTGTAATGCCCAGTGTTGTTCACATAGTCACATTAGCATTGTGTTGCTGTTAAGGGTGCGCATGAGAAGCTTAGAGGTCAATTAGTAAAAGCAGCACACTTTACACATAGTTAGGCACACATTTAACGTCTTGATTGCCCTAGATCTTAACCCCTTCCCAGCTAGTGTCATTAGTACAGTGACAGTGTATAGTATTAGCACTCATCATTGTATTAATGTCACTCGTTATGTCAGTGGCAGTTAGTCAGTTCCCCCCAGAATCAGTTAGTGTCAGATTGATCACTGCACTATCACAGTCCTTGTCGTTGATTAGTAGTATTAAAAAAAAAAAAAAAATTAAAAATGTAAAAGAAAAATTCCAGTATATATGCACACCATAGTTTTAGGCGTTATAACTTTCATGCAAACCAATCAATATACATTTATTTGGGTTATTTTTATTTATTTTTCATCAAAAAAAGTTAAAAAAAAATAAAATATAAAAAAATAAAATAAAAAACACAAAGCAGGATACATTTTGGCCAAAATTAAAAAAAATAATAAAAAAAAAATTAGGTTTTTTTATTGGATATGTTTTATAGCAGAATGTAAAAAATATTGTTTTTTTTTTTCTTCAAAATTTTTGTTTTTTTTTCACAAAAAATAAAAAACCCAGTGGTGATCAAATACTACCAAAAGAAATCTCTATTTGTGTAAAAAAAAAAAAAAAAAAAGATATAAATTCTGTATGGGTACAGCGTTGTATGGCTGTGCAATCGCCAATTAAAGTAGCAGAGTGCCGAGTAATTAAAAAAATGGCCTGGCCATGAAGGGGGTAAAATCGGAGGTGAAGTGGATATATTTAGTAGTGAACCTGTCATTAGGTAAAACAATATGAACCAGCTTTTTAATGGAATAGGAGCCACGGTAGGGGGCTTGTGTAAATAGGCTTTTGATGGCATTAAAACTGCTTCTCTCCTCATACAAGTCAATGAGGAACGCATAAGCAGCTTGAAGCCGGCTCATGCAGCTTAGGAGTAGGGATGAGCTTCGAGTTCGAGTCGAACTCATGTTCGACTCGAACATTGGCTGTTCGCAAGTTCGCCGAACAGCGAACAATTTGGGGTGTTCGCGGCAAATTCGAATGCCGCGGAACACCCTTTAAAAGTCTATGGGAGAAATCAAAAGTGCTAATTTTAAAGGCTTATATGCAAGTTATTGTCATAAAAAGTGTTTGGGGACCTGGGTCCTGCCCCAGGGGACATGGATCAATGCAAAAAAAGTTTTAAAAACGGCCGTTTTTTCAGGAGCAGTGATTTTAATAATGCTTAAAGTCAAACAATAAAAGTGTAATATCCCTTTAAATTTCGTACCTGGGGGGTGTCTTCAGGTGACCCTTCAGGTCTGGTATGGATTTTAAGGGGAACCCCGCGCCAAAAAAAAAAAAAAAAACGGCGTGGGGTCCCCCCAAAAATCCATACCAGACCCTTATCCGAGCACGCAACCTGGCAGGCCGCAGGAAAAGAGGGGGGGACGAGAGTGCGCCCCCCCCCTCCTGAACCGTACCAGGCCACATGCCATCAACATTGGGAGGATGCTTTGGGGTAGCCCCCCAAAACACCTTGTCCCCATGTTGATGAGGACAAGGGCCTCATCCCCACAACCCTGGCCGGTGGTTGTGGGGGTCTGCGGGCGGGGATCTTATCAGAATCTGGAAGCCCCCTTTAACAGGGGGACCCCCAGATCCTGCCCCCCCCCCCCCCTGTGTGAAATGGTAAGGGGGTACTTACCCCTACCATTTCACTAAAAAACTGTCAAAAATGTTAAAAATGACAAGAGACAGTTTTTGACAATTCCTTTATTTAAATGCTTCTTCTATCTTCCTTCATCTTCTTCTTCTGGCTCTTCTGGTTCTTCCTCCGGCGTTCTCATCCAGCATCTCCTCTGCGGCGTCTTCTATCTTCTTCTCCTCGGGCCGCTCCGCACCCATGGCATGGGGGAGAGGCTCCCGCACTTCTCTTCATCTTCTTCTTCATCTCTTCTTCATTTTCTTCTCCAGGCCGCTCCGCAGCCATGCTGGCATGGAGGGAGGCTCCCGCTGTGTGACGGCGTCTCTTCGTCTGACGGTTCTTAAATAACGGGGGGGGCGGGGCCACCCGGTGACCCCGCCCCCCTCTGACGCACGGGACATAACGTGACTTCCCTGTGGCATTCCCCGTGACGTCACAGGGAAGTCCCGTCAAGTCACCGTGCGTCAGAGGGGGCGGGGTCACTGGGTGGCCCCGCCCCGTTATTTAAGAACCGTCAGACGAAGAGACGCCGTCACACAGCGGGAGCCTCCCTCCATGCCAGCATGGCTGCGGAGCGGCCCGGAGAAGAAAATGAAGAAGAGAAGAAGAGAAGAAGAGAAGAGATGAAGAAGAGATGAAGAAGAGATGAAGAAGAAGATGAAGAACAGGAGCCTCCCCCCCATGCCATGGGTGCGGAGCGGCCCGAGGAGAAGAAGAAGATAGAAGACGCCGCAGAGGAGATGCTGGACGAGAACGCCGGAGGAAGAACCAGAAGAACCAGAAGATGAAGGAAGATAGAAGAAGCATTTAAATAAAGGAATTGTCAAAAACTGTCTGTCATTTTTAACAGTTTTTTTAGTGAAATGGTAGGGGTAAGTACCCCCTTACCATTTCACACAGGGGGGGGCCGGGATCTGGGGGTCCCCTTTTTAAAGGGGGCTTCCAGATTCCGATAAGCCCCCCGCCCGCAGACCCCCACAACCACCGGCCAGGGTTGTGGGGATGAGGCCCTTGTCCTCATCAACATGGGGACAAGGTGTTTTGGGGGGCTACCCCAAAGCACCCTCCCAATGTTGAGGGCATGTGGCCTGGTACGGTTCAGGAGGGGGGGCGCACTCTCGTCCCCCCTCTTTTCCTGCGGTCTGCCAGGTTGCATGCTCGGATAAGGGTCTGGTATGGATTTTTGGGGGGACCCCACGCCGTTTTTTTTTTTTTGGCGCGGGGTTCCCCTTAAAATCCATACCAGACCTGAAGGGTCTGGTATGGAATTTAGGGGGAACCCCACGTCATTTTTTTTTTAAATTTTGGCTGGGGTTCCCCTTAATATCCATACCAGACCTGAAGGGCCTTGTATGGAATTTAGGGGGACTCCCACATCATTTTTTATTTTCAATTTTGGTTCGGGGTTGCCCTGTGAGGAATTCCCATGCCGTTTTTATCAATGAACTTCTATGTGTATTGTCGGCAATGCAATAGCCGCGGCTAGTTTTAAACGCGTTTTTTCCTTCAAAATGTCATTTTGCTGTCAGACTGTTCTAAACACGGGAAACATGCGCCCCTTTTACAGGCATACTATAGACACCCCCCAGCTACGAAATTTAAAAGGGATATTACACTTTTATTGTTTGACTTTAAGCATTATTAAAATCACTGCTCCTGAAAAAACGGCCGTTTTTAAAACTTTTTTTTGCATTGATCCATGTCCCCTGGGGCAGGACCCGGGTCCCCAAACACTTTTTATGACAATAACTTGCATATAAGCCTTTAAAATTAGCACTTTTGATTATTCATGTTCGTGTCCCATAGACTTTAACGGTGTTCGCGTGTTCGAACTAACTTTTTTCCTGTTCGCATGTTCTGGTGCGAACAGAACAGGGGGGTGTTCGGCTCATCCCTACTTAGGAGGTGGTCAAATGTTTAAACTAAGAAAATATACCATTTTAAGAAAAAAATAAGACGATTTTAAAATTGATGACAGCAACTTGGGAATTTAGGACAGGGCAACAAAAAGCTGGCAAAATAAGTGGTACTAACAAGAAATAGCTGGAAGAATATTTTGCAGTAACATGATTAGGTATACAAAGAGCATCTTAGAGAGTCAGAGGGAAATTTACTAAAACCGGAGCAGCTGTGCATGGTGACCAATTAGCTTCTATCTGTCATTTTCAAAGCCTAAGAGCCGGTTCACACGGGGGCGACTTGTCAGGCGACCTAGCCGCCTGACAAGTCGCCTCCCGCTCTGTACAATGGAACCGTTCTAATCGGAGCGACGCAAGTCGCTCCGACTTAGAAGAAAGGTTCCTGTACTACTTTGGGGGCGACTTGCATAGACTTCTATACAGAAGTCGTTTTGCAAGTCGCCGTGGCAGTCGTGTGCAGGTCGCCTCGGTGAGGCGACCTGCAAGTCGTGCCGCTTCTAGTGTGAACCGAGCCTTACTGAACAAGCTGAAGATAGAAGCAGGCTGGTTACTTTGAACACCTGCTCCAGTTTTAGTAAATTAGAGTGTCTCAGAAGTAAAGATGGGTAGAGGTTCACCAATCTGTGAAAAGCTGTGTCTTAAAATTGTCGAACAATTTCTGAATAAATCTTCAATGTAAAAAATACAAAGACCTTAAATATAACATCATCTACAGTACATGATATCATCCAAAGAGTCCTAGAATCTGGAGAAATCTCTGTGCATAAGGCTGAAATGCAATATTGGATGCCTGTGATCTTCGGCCCCTCAGACAGCACTGCATTAAAAACAGGCATGATTCTGTAATGGACATCACTGCATGGGCTCAGGAATACTTCCAAAAATTATTATTATTATTATTATTATTATTATTATACAGGATTTATATAGCGCCAACAGTTTGCGCAACGCTTTACAACATCGGGGAAGACAGTACAATTACAATACAATGCAATACAGGAGGGATCAGAGGGCCCTGCTCGTTAGAGCTTACAATCTAGAAGGGAGGGTCAAGTGGAACAAAGGGTAGTGGCTGTGGGGGATGATCAGATGGACAAAATGAAAATACAGTTGTTAGGTGTGGGTAGGATAGGCTTCTCTGAAGAGGGTTTTCAGGGATGGTCTAAAAGCTAATAGAGTAGGAGATAGACGGACAGATTGGGGTAAGGAGTTTGATAGGCTTGGAGAGGCTCTGGAAAAGTCCTGGAGACAAGCATGGGAGGAGGTGATGAGAGAGCTAGAGAGCAGGAGGTCACAGAAAAATCATTATCTGTGAAAACAGTTCGCTGTTCCATCAAAAAAATGCAAGGTAATGCTCTATCATGCAAAGAAGACCCATATCTGAGCACAATCTAGAAATGCCGCCGTCTTCTCTGGGCCAAAGCTCATTTGAAATGGTCCATTGCAAAGTGGAAAACTGTTCTGTGGCCAGAGGAATCAAAATTTGACATTTTTGACAACCATGAATGCTGCATTCTCCGGACTAAAGTAGTAAGGAACCTTCTTGCTTGTTATCAGTGTTCAGTTCAAAAGCCTTCACCTCTGATTGCATGGAGGTGCAATAGTGTGTATGGAATGGGTAGCTTGCACATCTGGAAGTTCACCATCAATGCTGAAAGATATATCCAGGTTTTAGAGTAGCATATGCTCCCATCCAGATGACATCTTTTTCAGGGAAGGCCTTGGATATTGTTCAGCAGGACAATGCTAAACCGCATACTGCGTCTATTACAACAGCATGACTTCGTAGTAGAAGAGTCCGGGTGCTTAAACTGGCCTGCCTGCAGTCCAGACCTTTTAGCAATAGAAAATATTTGACACATCTTGAAATGAAAAATACAACAAAGACCCAGGACTGTTGAGCAGTTAGAATTCTATATCAGGCAAAAATGGGATAGCATTCTTCTCCCAAAACTCCAGCAACTGGTCTCCTCAGTTCCCAGATGTTTACATAGTGTTAAAAGAGGGGATGCTACACCGTGCTAAACATGGCCTTGTCCCAAATTTTTTCAGACATGTTGCTCTCAATTTCAAAATTACCATTTTTTTCCTTAAAAATATGGTACATTTTCTCAGATTAACCACTTCAATACAGGGCACTTAGACACCTTCCTGCCCAGACCATTTTTTAGCTTTCAGCGCTGTCGCAGTTTGAATGACAATTGCGCGGTCATGCTACACTGTACCCAAACTAAATTTTTATAATTTTGTTCCCACAAATAGAGCTTTCTTTTGGTGGTATTTGATCACCTCTGCGGTTTTTATTTTTTGCTAAATAAAAATAGACCGAAAATTTTGAAAAAAATAAAAGTTTTGCTTTTGTTTCTGTTAAAAAAAAAATTGTAAATAAGTAAGTTTTCTCTTTCACTGATGGGCACTGATAAGGCGGCACTGACAGGCACTGATACGGTGGCACCGATGAGGTGGCACCAATGAGCGGGCACTGACGGGCACTGACACTGATGGGCGCTGATATGCGGCACTGATGGGCACTGGTAGGCGGCACTGATGGGTGGCACTCATATGCAGCACTGATGGGCATTGAGAGGCGGCACTTATGGGCACTGATGGGTGGCACTGGTTGGCACTGATGGGCGATGAAAGGCGGCACTGCTGGGTACTGATAGGGTGGCGCTGATAGGCGGCACTGCTGGGCACTGATAGGCGGCACTGATACGCGGTACTGATACTAGGCACTGATGGGCATCCCTGGTGGCACTGGCAGGCATTGAAGTGGGCACCGACTGGCAGCTGCCTGGGCACAGATTGGCAGCTGCCTGGGCACACAGTGGCATTTCCTTGGTGGTCTAGTGTGGATCGCTTCCCTGGTGGTCCTGGGCGGCTTCCCTGGCGGTCCTGGGTAGGATCCGAGGGGGGGCTGTGCTGATAAACAAATAATCAGCACAGACCCCCCCTGTCAGGAGAGCAGCCGATCGGCTCTCCTCTATTCGTGTCTGTCAGACGCGAGTGAGGAAAAGCCAATCACCGGCTCTTCCTAGTTACATCGTGATCAGCCGTGATTGGACACGGCTGATCACGTGGTAAAGAGTCTCCGACGGAGACTCTTTACCTAGATCGGTGTTGCAGGGTGTCAGACTGACACCTCGCAACAATGATCGCCGCGATGCGCGCCCCCGGGGGCACGCAGCGGCTCGATATTCCTGATCACGTCATATGACGTCCGATCAGGAATATCAAACCACTTTGCCGCCGTCATTCTGTAAGTGGCGGCAAGTGGTTAAACATTTGATATGTTTTTTAATTTCTATTGTGAATAAAATATGGGTTTATGAGATTTGCTAATCATTGTATTCTGTTTTTATGTAGATTTTACACAGCATCCCAACTTTTTTGAAATCGTGGTTGTAAATGCGGGCTGTGATGCAGACGGCAAGTGCTTTCCAGCACCAGGGCACTTCTTTGTGCTCAGTCTGCACTGTGTGCTGAACAGGGATCATACAACTTGTGTTTACCAGGATGATGCACTTGAACTATCCATCTACACCGGAGATCAAAATTAGAGAACAATTTATGAACACTTGATTTTTTTCAGAAATAATGTAATCTTCATTGCTTAACATTTGATGGACTTTTTGGTGTGGCTGTACCATGCTAATAGAACAGGGTTTTTCAAAATAACCAATATACTTCAAGAAAAAAAAACTTTATTTTGTAGAAAAACGCAACGATGAAAATGAGAGAACAGCAATGATTGTAGCACGGAGAAGGGTTACAACTAACATTTCTGAAGGTTACAACACTCAATAAGTAGGAAGTCTACAGGCACTTGCCTTTTTTTTGTTTTCAGTTTACAAACGATTTTTATTATTGTAAAAAGGTCATAATTCAGTACAAATATATATTGCATGTGTACTTATAGAGCAGTTTAAATAAATTAAGGATCACAACAATACAACAGAGGAACAATGAGAATGAAATATATTGTGCGTTATCTATAAGGTTGTATATTTTTATTATAGCATTCTCTTTATAATGACATTTGGAATAAGAATATATGAAGAAATATTAAGGTGATATGTCCCAGGGGGTCCATTTAAAAAAAAAATGTGCATGGTGTCAAAAAGTGTATGGTGGATGTGCTCCGAGAGCTTTATTTGTTCCATTCTGTTTATCACCTGAGGCCATGGAACGGTTGTTGAATGCCAATTAAAAGCTATTGTCCAATGAATGGAATTGAACAAGGTGTGCATCAATCCATTGCTGTATGTAGGTAAATCTGGTAGAGATGCAAACAATAAACACATCTGAGGGGTGAGGGAAATAGTTTTACCCGTTATCTGTTCAATTTTGGTAGCTGCTTGTTGCTATATAGGTTTCAGAACTTTGCAGTTCCAAAAAGTGTGTAAAAGTACTTTGATCTGGACATCCCCTGAAGCATATGGGTGAAGCAGATGGGTAAAATGAGTTACATTTATATGGGGTTAGATACCATCTGGTACGCAGCTTGATGACGGTTTCTTTGACCGATATTGACCGGGTACAATTTAATAGGTTCTGTATCATGGTGTTCCAATCTGATATTGAAAAAGATTAGTCCAAGTCGATTTCCCATTGAAGCATTGGTTTAGATTTTTCTGAGAGGAAGAATTCAATTAAACAATGATATAAATGTGAGAGATCAATCCCCTATGTCTTGGTGAGGAAATACATATTTGCTCAAATTGAGAGTAAGGAGTTTGTAGAGTTAGGGAATAGAATTTGTGATAGAATTCTTCTATTTGAGCATATTGTGGTCATTCTGATAGTGGGAGATTATGTACTGCACGTAGTTCAATGAAAGCAAAATTTAGTATCTGAGATTTTAAAGTTGTGAGGTTATACAATTTCCATATAAAGAAAGGGTTAAAAGCAGGGGGAATATTAGGATCACCTAGGAAGGATGCTAGGGGTGGGGCTGTAAATACTACAGGCATGGGCGTCCACAGAACTTTTTTTTCAGGGGAGGGCATCGTTTTAGGGTCACCCATGCGCCCCCCCCTTTTAAACAATTTCATTATCATGGTCAGAGACTGCAGATGTAGTACATTCCTTCCCTGGGCAGCGTGGCTCTCTCTCTGCTGGCGCTGGGCAGCGTGGCTCTCTCTCTCTGCTGGCGCTGGGCAGCGTGGCTCTCTCTCTCTCTGCTGGCGCTGGGCAGCGTGGCTCTCTCTCTCTCTGCTGGCGCTGGGCAGCGTGGCTCTCTCTCTCTCTGCTGGCGCTGGGCAGCGTGGCTCTCTCTCTCTCTGCTGGCGCTGGGCAGCGTGGCTCTCTCTCTCTCTGCTGGCGCTGGGCAGCGTGGCTCTCTCTCTCTCTGCTGGCGCTGGGCAGCGTGGCTCTCTCTCTCTCTGCTGGCACTGGGCTGTAGCCTCCTCCCTGTGGAAAATGGAGCTAATCTTCGGGACCACATATCCCATGATGCTTTCCTCTCCTAGTCTCCTTTGATTGGCCCTCAGTTATGGGCAACGGGGAAGGAAAAGAGTGGGCAGGAAGCTGGGCGGCGAACCTAGTAAGAGCTGCCAGCTCTTCTCCCTGACAGGAGAAAGGGGGGCGAGTGGAGGAAACCTCTGACAGCCCGCAGCTCGCCTTTCTACTGTCACAGCGCCGTCGAGTTCTCTGCTGGACTGAGCAGAGAAAAGAGCCCGCAGTCACACTACTGGGGGGGGGGGGATTGACAGCACTTTGATGGTGTTACCCGACTTTGCGTTTTTTTTTCCACCGTATTTAGTCGGTTTCTAAGGAGGGGGCTGAGAAGCCGGCAGCTGCTTAACAACCGATGAGTGATCAGGAAAGGAGTTGCCAGCTAAAAAAAAATAAAAATAAATAAAAAACAGCGTGGGGTCCCCCTCAGGTCCATACCAGGTCCTTGAGTCTAGTATATATATTCGGAGGGGACCACCCATGCCAATTTTATTTTTAAAAATGGTGTGGTGTCCCCCCCAAAATCCATACCAGACCCTTATCTGAGCATGCAGCCTGGCAGGTCAGGAAAGGGAGGGGAGGAACGAGCAGGGGGGCTTTGCATTTGCATTCACTCTGCCATGTAGCTGTATAAGAGGCCCAACTCCTGCTGCAGAAAACATCCCCCAAATAACGACTCATCCCCCTTCCATCCTTCACTGGCTTCTTTACACACTTGGGGTTCAGTCTCTCCCCAGTTTGATGAAGAACATAATGTTTCCCATCGGAACCAAATAAATTAAACTTGCTTTCATCACTAAAGTGAACTTTGGACCAGTTTGTCTCGGTTCACACAACATGCTCCTCAGCAAAGGTTAGTCTAGCCTTTTGATTCTTTCTGCTAATGAGAGGTTTGATCACTGCAGAGCGGGCTTTCAGTCCAAAGTTTCTTAAACGGGGAGACACTGTATGATGAGACAGATCCTTAGTCTGTTCAGCGCTGAACTGGCGAGCAATCACAGCTGCAGTGTTGAACTGATTGCCCATTGAGATTCTCCGCATTATCCTGTCCTCTCTTGCATTTGTCTTTCGTGGACGACCAGCCTTTATGGGGGATTTGAATGAGTTTGTGACGTTGGAAAGATGCAATATTCTAGAAAATACAGATTTGGATCGACAAACTTCTCTTACTATGGCGGAAAGGGTCATCCCTTTGGCCTTCATCTGGACAACCTGCTGCTGGAGGGTTTCAGTCACTTTAGAACAACTCACCAGCTTGCAAAGTCAGTGAAAACTGGAAAGTTAGAGCCCTTTCACACTGAAAACACCCGGGCGTAGGCGGTAAAGCAGCGCTATTCGGCCGCTAGCGGGGGTTAAAACAAGGGTTAAAACCTCCCGCAAAACGCCGCTGCAGCGGCGGTTTACCGGTGGCACAGCCCATTGATTTCAATGGGCAGGGGCGCTATAGGAGCGGTGTATTCACCGCTCCTATAGTGCTGCAAAGAAGCTGCTTGCGGGACTTTTTGTGATGCCCTGCCAGCGCAGCGCACCAGTGTGAAAGCACTTGGGCTTTCACAATGGGTTTGCAGCTGAGGCTTTTTTAGGCGCTTTACAGACGCTATTTTTAGCGCTAAAGCGCCTGAAAATGCCTCCAGTGTGAAAGGGGTCTTAGGCTGCCAGTTAAAAGGGGTTGTAAAAGGTTTTTTTTTTTTTTTTTTAAATAACAAACATGGTATACTTGCCTCCTCTGTGCAAGGGTTTTACACAGAGTGGCCCCACTCCTTCTCTTCTGGGGTCCCCCAGCTGCGCTCCTGGTTCCTCCCCACATTGAGTGTCCCCTCTGGGGCCTGCATTCTATGGGGGCACCCGTGCAGGTGCGCTCCCGACTCCTGCTGCTGCATCCATTGACACAGACAGCATGACTCGGCCCCGCCCCCCATGTCACTGGATTTGATTGACCGCAGCGGGAGCCAGTGGCTGCTGCTATCAATCTTTCCAATGAGGACCCGAGACAGCGGCTGGAGCTGCTGTGCTCGTTCTCGTCGCTGGAACGATCGGGTTCAGGTAAGTAAAAGGGGGGCTCTGGGGGGTGCTGCACTACAGAAGGTTTTTCACTTTAATGCTTGCAATGCATAGAGTGCTAGATTAACACCAATAACTGGGAGGTATCGGAAAGTGTTCTCTAATTTTGATCAATGTTCTTTTCTCAGATCTCATTGCATTTTTTATTCTGTGCTTCAAAATATATGTAACTCATGAAATATGCTTAACCACTTAAGCCCCGTCCAATTTCGCTGGCCAAAGACCAGAGCACTTTTTGCGATTCGGCACTGCGTCGCTTTAACTGACAATTGCGCGGTTGTGCGACGTTGCTCCCAAACAAAATTGACGTCCTTTTTTTTCCCACAAATAGAGCTTCCTTTTGGTGGTATTTGATCACCTCTGCGGTTTTTATTTTTTGCGCTATAAACAAAAATAGAGCGACAATTTTGAAAAAAAAATACGCATTATTTTTTACATTTTGCTATAATAAATATCCCCCAAAAATATATAAAAAAACATTTTTTTTTCTCAGTTTAGGCCGATACGTATTCTTCTACATATTTTTGGTAAAAAAAATTAAAAAAAAAAAAAAAAAAAAAAAAAAAAAAAAATCGCAATAAGCGTTTATTAATTGGTTTGCGCAAAAGTTATAGTGTCCACAAAATAGGGGATAGTTTTATAGCATTTTTATTAATAATTTTTTTTAATTATTAATGGCGGTGATCTGCGATTTTTATTGTGACTGCGACATTATAGTGGACACATCGGACAATTTTGACACATTTTTTGGACCACCGTCATTTTTACAGCGATCAGTGCGATTAAATTGCACTGGTTACTGTAAAAATGACACTGGCAATGAAAGGGTTAACCACTAGGGTGCTAGGGAAGGGTTAAGTGTGTCCTGGGGAGTGATTCTAACTGTGAGGGGGAGGAGCTGTGCGTGACACATCACTGATCATAGCTCCTGATCACAGGGATTGTCACTAGGCAGAACGGGAGATGCTTGTTTACATTAGCATCTCCCCGTTCTTCCTCTCCGTGAGACGATCATGGGTATCTGTTCACGGGACCCGTGGTCGGACTTACGGAGCTCGCGCGCACGCCACCGGCGGCAAATTTAAAGGGACGTACAGGTACGCCCCTTTTGCCTGTCCGTGCCATTCTGCCGACGTACATCGGCGTGCGCCGGTCGCTATGTGGTTAACAAAACTGCTCTTTTACTCCTGTTTAGATCATTTCAAATAGGACGAAGCAGTGACCTCGAAATTTTGGAAATTGTAGGTTGTTTTCTAATTTTGATCTTCAGTGTATATTGCCAGTATCCCAGAGACCGACACAAGATTGCCTTTTTCTGCATCTACAAATCAAAGTTTAAAGAAATAATACAAAAACAAGTAAGAAAAACAAACTCACTTCACTGTACACGAGGCACAGGAGGGATTCATAATTACTTTTAATGCCAGCATGCCTGAAATGTATTATGAAATCTGCAAACTTCCAGGTCACTTCCAGCACACACACTTCACTTCAAGCCTTTGATTAGCGGTATTTAGACACAATAAATAATGAGACGCAATTCATTTGAGAAATGTTACTTTCCGAAATGTTGGAGAGTGCAATTTCTACAGAGTATTTCATTATTGCAGTATATAAAAGCATCACCTGTTTATCACTTTGAAGTACTGGTATATACAACCTTTAAATCCCCCATGCTGTTTACTCATTAACTGACGTCAGCCATTCACCAACACGCTCACCTTCTAGACTTCTAAGTTAACTATTTTAGCCCCACATTCAATGAAAAATATATATTATAGTGTACCTGATTAACCACTTCAGCTCCAGAAGATTTACCCCCCACATCATGACCAAGCCATTTTTTTTTTGCGATAGGGCACTGCGCTACTATAACTGACAATTGCGCGGTCATGCAACGCTGTACCCAAATGAAATTCATGTCCATTTCCCACAAAAAGCTTTCTTTTGGCGGTATTTGATCACCTCTACGTTTTTGGGTTTTTTTGCGCTATAAACAAAAAAAGACCGACAATTTTTTTAAAAAAAAATAAAAAAATATTTTTTTTACTCTGCTATAAAACATATCCAATAAGAAAAAAAAAAAATGTAAAAAAAAAAAAAAAAAAAAAAAAAAAAAAAAAAAAAATCGAATTTCTTCTTCTTTCATCAATTTAGGCCAATATGTATCCAGCTACAAGTTTTTGGTAAAAAAAAAAAAAAAAATCCCAATAAGCGTATATTGATTGGTTTGCACAAAAGTTATATCTTCTACAAACTATGCAATATATTTATTTTATTTTTATTTTTTACTAGTAATGGTGGCAATCAGCAACTTATAGTGGGACTGCCATATTGTAGCGAAAAAGGGGACACTAACTGATACTTTTTGGGAACCAGTGACACTTATACAGTGATCAGTGCTAAAAAAGATTTGCCCTGTCACTGTACTAATGACACTGACTGCAAAGGGGTTAACATCAGGGGTGATTAAAGGGTTAACTGTGTGCCTAGCCAGTGTTTTATTACAGTGGGGGAGGTGCTTTTACCAGGGGAAGACATGGATCCATGCCCTCCCTCCTGTCAGAACGGCAATCTGTCTTGTTTACATAGGCAGGCTGCCATACTGCCTCTCTACAGGATGATCGGCAGGTGCCAGCAGACAGTGTTCGCGGTACCCACTGATCGGCTCCCGCTGCGTATAATCACAGCGGGAGCAAGCTGCCAGTGGCACGCATTCGCACCCCCTACGTGGGAGCGCAGGATGGCATACACACACACACACACACACACACACACTATCCTGCCCGCAGTATCCACCCTGTAGCAGTAAAACTGCTAAAAAGGGCGGTCGGCAAGTGGTTAATAAAGCGTATCTATGGTCAAATTGTGAAATCATGCATTAATTTCCACATTGTATTTTGATTATTTCTTGCCTACTCACATTATTCTGAAGGATCTTGAAGTTTGTAAATGTACATTGTGAAGATCTCCAAAAATTTACTTCCTTGAATTCTGTGACTCATAGTCAGTGTGAGAAGGCACTCCTGTGTCACACACTTCTTAAATACAGAGGTGCTGAGAGGAGGAGATTCAGGAGGCGGAGTCAGTATAGGAATCACTGCTTTCGGACAGCATGGTACCATGGGATATGTAGTTCTTCGACTAAGTTTACACTAGCTTCAAAAGCAGTCATTTCATTAAGCATTTTTGAAGCTCCATGAATGCCTGTCAAAATTGTATGAATTGCAATGCCCAGTGTTGTTCACATGGTCGCATTACCATCACGTTGCAGGGCTTCCCAAATACTTCTATTGATGTAAATGTAAATGTGCCTCAACCATGCTGCAAACGTGCCACAAATGCCTCTATGGCGTTTACAACATATTTGAGATGTGTTTAGAAAGCGTTACTAACTCTAGATTACGAAACTGGGATTAGGTTACGTTTGTTCAAGAGTTCATGACCGAGAAGGTTAAGATACCCAGATTAATATGTTGATATGGATGATATGATATTGTTGAATAAATTAGCTTTACCTTGTAGGATAGGAATGAATTGCTATTATTATTAAGATATGTATGTTATAATGTTTGGAGCCTTTATTTCTTCCTCTTTAATAAAGAATAAATAATAAAGAAAGCATTACTAGCCAAGAATGATAATGCAAAAGTCTACACAATAGAAAACTAACACGGGGGGGGGTCTGGCAAAGTTTTTTTAACGTAACGCAAACATGTCAAAAATACACCAGAAATATGCCTTCAACGCATCTTGACGCATTGGGTGTGGTTAATGGGCACTCATATTTCCTACACGTCTTAATGAACCCTTAGGTGTTGAAAGTAAACAGCAGAGGAAAAGCTGCAAAGCATATAAGGAATCCAGGAAGCTGTGAAGACGGCCAGCAGACAAGCATAACTTACAACATGAAAGGAGATTTTTCAAGTACCTTTATACTGGATTGTCAAAATAACTATTGTTTGTATTGTTATTACAATGCTGGTTCAAAATTAAAGTATAAACTGTGACTATAGAATTCCATTAAAGGAGAAGTATGGCCAAAGTATTGGATATGGATCACAGGAGTACAGTTCGTTCTGCATTCCTGTGACCCGTTTTCAGCTGACAGCTGGCTAAAGCCCGCTTTTAGCTGTTGTCACTCAGCGGAAATCCCAATCATATGGTCAAGGAACCACCCAGAAGCCTGGACCAGCCAACTCATCCTCTCAGCGATCCGCTGAGAGACTGAGCCAGCCCCTCCCGCCCCCTCCACAGCCCAGCGCTCCAGTGAGCGCTGGAGAGGAGAGCAGAGAGCCACTGACTGACAGTCACCACTCTCTACTCAGAGCGGAGGGGGAACTGAGTGATCAGCGGTGTTTGATCGCTCAGTTCTCACTGCAGAACCCGTGGGGGACAGATGCAGGATCAAATCAATGCTGCATCCACCTAGGGAGTATAAATGTTTTTTTTTTTTTTAATCCTGAACTTTCCTTTTAAATATATTTAGTAGTGAATCTGTCATTAGGCAAAACCATAAGAACCAGAGTTTTAGGCTGGGTTCTCACCATTGCGAATTGGATGCAGTTTTCCCGCATCCAATTCGCAATAGCAGCAGATTGACCGGCTCTCTATGGAGCTGGTTCACAAATCTCCGCTGCGGCTCCAGTGCAAATTTGCACAGGAGCCCTGTGCGTCTTTTGGTCCATTTCAGGATCTGAAGTCAGCCAAAAATTTGGGCTGAAATCGGACCTGAAACAGTGAACCAGGATGCACCGGACCCCTACTGGGAGACGCATGCGGCGATGGTGTGAACCCAGCCCTAATGGAATAGGAGGTATGGTAAGGGACTGTGTCAATGGCCTTTTGATGGCATCAGAACTGCCTCTCTCTTTATACAAGTCCATAAGGAATGCAAAAGCAGCTGGAAGCAGACTGATGCAGCTTAGGAAGTGGATAAAATGCAGGTCAGAAGGCTACCAACTGCAGATAAAATAAACCTGTTAATGAACCCCTGATTGATCTGAGAAATGTCACAATCTGATCTTAAATGTATCTGAAAGCAAGCTGCATTTGCACATTGACCTTGAGGCACTGTCACACAACATCCACCGAGCTAAACCGAGTTCCAGCACACAGCAAGAGGAGTTTACTAGAACATCAGCATTTACATAGGATTTACATATCCCCTATGTAAATGCTGACATTTTTCAAAGTCATCACCATCAGGACCCGTTGGAAGAGAAATAAGGTAAATGCCATTGCTGTCTAGTTCACGACTTAAAAAAAAAAAAAAAGTATGCAGCCAGTAAAGTCAGGAAATGACTCACTAAAAGCAGGATGGCAAGATCAAAACGTGGACGTTTTGATCTTTGATTTGGACCTTTGTTCAAGGCTTTGAACCTTTAATTGGACTTTTGATCTTTGATTAGGACCATAGACTTTTGATCAAAACTTGGACCATTGCCAATGGCGACTCTCATATCGCTATCATGAAAGCTTCACTTTATCGTAACCCTGTAAATATAATCAGACAACATATTAACAGCAGGTGCCTGCATACATTCCTTTGATGTTCAATCTGAAAACCAGAGAGAGTTTAATTTAATGTAATCTTGAAGCTCAAACAACTTAGTTCTGGCAACCCCAGTGCCACTCTGAACTAAAAAGAGGTTTGCATGCCTCTTGTCTCTCAACCTGGTGTTAAGCCCAATTCTCATACTTACCCAGCCAGCCAATCCAGTGATGTCCTGCTATGATCCATCATGCCTCTGTCACATGGCCGTGTCCTGTTCTGCCATCTTCATTGCTGACATCATCAGGTGCTGGCTGCCTCTTCCTGGTTCAGGCAGCCCGGCCCTCCCGGAAGACATACAGCCGGGTCCGCCTTTCAACAACCCACTGTATAGAACCTGAAGTATCCTGGGATACATGATGTGCATATCCCGAGAGGCTTCAGAACAGATAAGACACCATTCTCATCTAGACAAGATTGGCGGATAGGGAAAGAAAGGGCAGACTAAAAAAAGAAAAAATATTTTGTTACATTGTTTAGGAGGAAGGGGGGGGGGGGGCTGCAATAATGTCTAATTCATCCACTGAGTTAAGGTCAGCTTCAAAAGCAAAGTTCCAGATCAACCAGTGAACTGCAGTTGACCAGGAAGTGCTGCAAATGTGCTAAAAACTTAGTAAGCCCGTTCAGTTCTCCATAATCTCAGTGCATAGCAGTCATAATTCACAGAGCTCCACACATGTTCATTGGATGGTCTGGTTCCTGATGCCTGTACTGGCAAGAGGGGTGACTGCTGCACCACAGATATAGATGATTGATAAAGTAAAGCTCCAATCAGGTTGGCCTAATTTGACAGGAATATTCCTGTAAGTGCATAACACCAGTTAAACATCATGTACACTGTATACAATGCTGAATATATATATATATATATATATATATATATATATATATATATATATATATATATATATATATATATATATATATATATATATATATATATATATATATATATATATATATATATATATTTTTTTTTTTTTTTTTTTTAGGCTAAGTGGTGGACTATAATGTGCTGTATCTTATCTTGAACAAGATAGTGGATGACAACACTAAAGTAAAAAAGACTTCTTTATTGGTACACATCCATTAAAAACATTACAATAGAAGTCTCAATTTTCCTGCTGTATCGGCTTTAATGGATTTGTACCAATAAAGAAGTCTTTTGTTACTGGAGTTTGGTCTTCCACATATTGTGTTTATTACTATCTCAGCAATGAGCTGGAAGCGCACCCGTTGCCGTGCGGACATGATGGACCAGCCTGGAGCGGTAGTGTATTGATTTTGTCTGAATTGTATCTTGTTTATCACAACCAGCCTGTGGGCAGAGATACTGGTGTAAATAGAGGAGTCTCGACTTCCCTATTCCACAATGTGATCTACTTCCAAGTCCAGGGGCTATTACATACACATATTCATATTGAGGACACACCTTAGTCTATGCAAATAGTGACTTTCAGAAAGTCACAGCCTGCAAAAAACCTTCAGAGGCTCCAACCAACCCGTGCCTCCAGAAAGCAGACTGTGACCAGAAAGGCACAAAATTACCTCCTTATCTTAGACAAATACTTCTTTGCGCAGTACAGGTACACTTTTAATTGATCTTATATTTGTTCTACAGCTGTAAGTCTGTAGTACACATTCATCTCATTACTTCCAATAATGGCCAGGGCAACCACTTTTTTTTTTAATCACAGAGGAGCCCTTAAAATCATGTTCAGGTCTCAGGGAACCCCTGCTAAAATAAGTTCATTGGGGATCGTTGGGAAAATTCCCCTTACGTTGGTGGCCAGTGAAAATGACCCCCGTAACATACATTAAAACGGGCAGCCGCTAGCAAGAAGCCGTAGATTGTTGGCAGCGGTTCTAAAGGCTGCATGCGTACAGTGTGTGAGAACAGCTGTCAGATTTGTATTCTGTACAAACCAATGGCTGGTGTCGCGTGTAGTCACTCATCTGAGGGGGTTACATGCAAATAGAGGCTCTGACTGACCCTGGACACGTTTCTGCGGAGCTTCTTGCTGCACATAAAGTGGTTTCAGCTAATCAGCCAGTTTGTATGCGGCCATAGCACAAAGGGTATCAGCGTCCATAGGCTGCATTTCGCAATCTCTGAACGCAGCAAACTATTCAACCCCCATTGCCTGTGTGACTGTAACCTTACAATGGTAGTCAGAATGGCTGTCATGCTCATCAGGGATGAGCTCAGGCATGTTCAGAGTCCGAACATGCATGAGCTATCCCGCCAGGAAGCCATCACTGTGGACAGCCAATCATATGTGGTGGAACCATTACCCACCCTTTGTGTATGTGCGGCTGTGGGGAGAAGAATGCCCCAGACGCTTATATTTGGCTGTCCGCAGTGACATCTTCCTGGTGGGATAGCTCATGTGAGTGAGTTCGGACTTGTGTCTTAACCCATCCATAATGCTCAAGGCTTTGCCAATTGGTATTGGCCCTGAGACTATTCAGGCATCATCAGATGAGAGGCCAATCAGCCACAGCTCAAAGAACCCCTAAGGCCCCTTTCACACGGGCGCTCCGATCAAGTCCGCCTGTCAGTTTTTCAGGCGGACCTGATCAGTCGCTCCAAGCCCCTTTATGGAGCGGCGGATGTCAGCGGTCACATGTCCGCTGACATCTGCCGATATCAGATTCGATCCTGTCCATGAAATCCAGACGGATGGAAACCCTTATTTTCCATCTGTCTGGAAAATTGGATGAAAAACAGACAGGAGGTCCGTTTTCATCCAATCTCCATAGAGGACAGCAGGGCTTTGACAGGTCCGTCTTCACACAGTGAGCGGAGACAGACCTGTCATCTGCCTGCTCAGCGGGCAGCAGGGGAATCGATCCCTGCTGAGCAAAGTGGAGTCCATTCATGGACAAGCCAGTGTGAGCAACCATTCAGCAGCCATTTTCAACCAGGATTCAGTGGAACCATAATGTTCCTCCAGAGGTTTCTAGTGGTTCCTTGAGCTGTGGCTCATTGCCCTCCCATTTGATGGCGCCTGCATAGTTCTGGGGTCAATGCCAGCTGGCAGAGCCAGCAACATGGCACCAATAATCTTTTCAGCTGCCTGTGTGGAGTGGAAAATTGGACCACCACGTAAGGGGGGTATTCTCATTGGCCACCAAATGTAAGTACAATTATCCCACTGATCCCTGGTAATTTGGTTTTAGCAGAGGATCCCCCAAGAACTAAAAGCTTTACATTTTTAAGGTTCCCCTGGGGCAAAAAGGTTGAGAAAAGCTGCTCTGGAGGAAATCTGGTCGAGAATGTCCGGACTACATTAATTAATAGCAGGGTTGCCAACCGTCATGAAATTTAAGGACGGTATGTAAAACCCATGTTTTTTACATCTGTCCATAAATACCGGGCATTCACGCACTGATGTAAAAATCACGGATTTTACAAACTGTCCATAAATTTAATGACGATTGGCAACCCTGATTAATGACTTATATACATACATGAACTGTGTTAGAACAGCAAAGCAACATAAGTAGCATGAACAGAGCCACATTCCAAACACATTTACAATAATTAGTATAGCAATATCAATTTAAAATCATTATGTCAGGGATACCAAACATGTTACAATCCGACCAACAAAATTCTGCAGATTTACCGAAACAATGTAATACGAGGCAGATCTCTATAGGTCTAAAAGAAATGTTACAATCAGATTGTAATGTGTGTGGTGAGCTTAACAGAACACCTTTGTGATGTATCAAGATAGACTAAGCAAACTCCTTCTTACATAATTACATAGTTGGTGAGGTTGAAAAAGTCCATCCAGTCCAACCTGTGTTATTTGCTTATATGTTAAGCACTTCAATACCTTAGGTAGTCCTTGACTTTGTGAGGGGATATCTCAATGATGCCTGTAGCTACAGGCATCATTCAGATATCATTATTTGCAGGTGGCGATTCTATGCACGATAAGAATGATCATAGCGGCAGTTCCACCAACTGATTGTTCTTATAGGCGACAGGAGGGGGTGCCCCCCCTCCCGCCGCCATCCGGTGCTTCTCGGGTCTCTCCCGTGCCATCGGGGGGGCTCGGAGAAAGAATTGGCCGGCGCCGGATGACGACGATAGCGATTTCCGGTGACCACATGGTCACCAGTCATCTCTATGACCGTCGGAGGCCCAGGCGCGATGTTATGATGTCACGCCCGGGATTTTGGAAGTAAACAAAGCCGCGATTGCAGCTGTCAGCATGAGATCGTTGATTTTTTTTTCACGATCTCATGCTTTCCGGCCTGGAGGAGAGATGCGGGGTCTTATTGACCCCGCATCCCTCCATAAAGAGGACCTGTCACAATAGATTCCTATTACAAGGGATGTTTACATTCCTTGTAATAGGAATAAAAGTAATCAATAAAAAAAAAAAAAAAAAAAAAAAAATTAAAAAATAAAGTGTAAAAATAAAAAAAAATTAAGTAAAATAAAAATAAATTTAAATTTAAAACGCCCCTGTCCCCGGTAGCTCACGTTCAGAAGCGAACGCACATGTAAGTCCCACCCACATATGTAAACGCCGTTCAAAACACACATGTGAGGAATCGCCGCGTGCGTTAGAGCATGTGCAACAATTCTAGCACTAGACCTCCTCTGTAACTCTAAACTGGTAACCTGTAAAACTTTTCAAAGCGTCGCCTATGGAGATTTTTAAGTACCGAAGTTTGGCGCCATTCCATGAGTGTGCGCAATTTTAAAGCGTGACATGTTAGGTATCTATTTACTCGGCATAACATCATCTTTCACATTATACAAAAATAAATGTAAAAAAAAAAAAAAAGCTAACTTTACTGTTTTGTTACTTTTTAATTCATGAAACCGTTCTATTTTTCCAAAAAAAAGGCATTTGAAAAATTATTGCGCAAATACCGTGCAAGATAAAAAGTTGCAATGACCGCCATTTTATTCCCTAGGGTGTCTGCTAAAAAAAAAAACATAATAGTTTTTTGAAATGATCGATGGTGATACCAATGCTTGTGGAAGAGAATTCCATATCTTATGCACTGTGCAGGTAAATGATCAGTAAATAGAAAAGTAAAGTTTTTAACAAAGATCAATGGAATAAAGCAGGATGCAGGACTTGGGGACCTGCGAAGCACCTGCAGAACAGTATGTGCTTGCTGGGGGTTGTAGTTCCCCAGCAGCTATTACAGGTTGTCTGGAAACTTTCTTACCTTGGTCTCCTGGGAGCCTTCTTGTGGATGCTATTTTGCTGAGAGAGCACGGTCTGTCTTCCTCTGAGCCCACCTTGGTGTGAAATGAAATTCCCCCCTCTAGTCTTGTCTATGTGACCCTACTGTAATGCTGCCAGCTCCAGCTCTCCCTGCAAGCAGTCAGATCCCAGCCTCCTAGTGATCAGCCCTGGTCATATCTCGTACACAACTTTCCATTCTCTCTCTTCTGGTTTAAATCCCCTTTCATATAATCAGCTCAGGTTTACAAGGAGCAAACCCTTGCAGGCGTGGCCAGCTGTCATGACGTCAGAAGGGTGTATCTAAGCCACCCAGTTCTGCATCCCAGGGGGAGAGCTGGCATTAACCCTGTCTGTACAAGGTGCATGCTACAGAGGCTTAGGAAGGAGCTGCTGCCACTGCCAGAATTATTGCTCCTTGTGCTAAATGTAATAAAGAAAAACAAAAATCTGTTTTACATTTCTTGTGGTCACAGCCACTGATGTTACACATCATGTATGGAAGTAGCTTTTTTAAGGGTCACCATAGTCGTTACAATCTGACCATACAATCTTTGTACAATCGACGGTTCATTTATCAAAACGACATAATATAAGGACCTACCTTATCTATCCAATCACTTTGTATCCAATCAGGCAGACCCTTGTACTACATAGCTGATGATGGTAGCATAGGTGTGCGCAGCCTATTGCATTAGGGTGTGCACCCCAAAGCTCAAATACATATGCATGTGTATATGTACTGATGGTGTCAGTAGGGCAGTGGACAGTGTCAGTAGTTGTATTTTTATTCTTTTAAAATTATTTTATTTTGTAACTTTTTTTTTTGGATGAAATATCAGTGGTCTAAACAGGGAGGAATATGCACCACACAAGGTGATTAGGGTGTGCCCATGCACACCTGGCACACCCTGTGCGCACGCCTATGGATGGTAGGTATCAAGGAGATTGTAAAATCAGATTGTTTAGGGGCAGTAAAACCCTGCTGTTGAGCCACATTTTTACCGCCCCTCAACCACACCCCCTTTAACCGCAAAAGAGGTGACCTGGGGTGTGTATATGCTGCAGCCACAATGTCTTGCTTGGTGGCCATGGCAAGAATGATACCCCCTCATTGGGGGTGCATTGCAATTGGCACGCATGATGTATGCAGTTGCAGGGCAGTAGTCTAGCCATTAGTGGGGGGGGGGGGTAACACAGGCCCTAAAAGTATGCATAAACTATTCAGCCCCCCCCCCCCCCGTTCACATTGTCATACGATTTAACAGGTCACAACACATGACAAGTCACATCCTATTGCCGGCAATGACAGTGTTTGCGGTGCTGCATCGATTTCAAAAAGTAGTACATGCACTACTTTTGGTGATTTCGGGTCAGGTGCGACTTCAATGGATATCTGTGCATGAAGCACAGATGTCTTCAAAGTCGCACCAGAAGTGCGGCTTTAAATTAGCGCGATTTCAGATGAAGTCGCACGATTTCAATGCTGCAGCCAATGAAAACGGGGGGCTCAATCTGATTGTACAATCTCATTTAGATCTACCAGCAACTATAGAGTCTGCCTGATTTATTACAAATGCAATTAATTGTTTAGGGTTGTGTTCATATTACATCATTTTTGTATGTCTAAAGCTTACCACACTTGTCACAATCTGGTTGTACAATCTCCATTGGACCTACCAACAACTATGTATTCCTTGGGCTTGTTTGATTGTTCATCTCTCCCCCCCCCCCCCCCCCCTCCGGTGCCACATTTTGCAATTTTCAAGGGGTAAGGGGGGGAACGGGTACCTGTTTTTGACATGTACCATTCCACACTTCCAGGAGACGGGACCGCCCCCCCCCTCCTTCCTCCGCCGCCGAACCAATTAGAAAGTGTAGCGAGCTTCGTGCATGTGCAGTAGGGAACCTGCTGTGAACCTTCACTGCCGGGTTCTCTTTTCAGGAATGGTGACGGCTGCGGTGCCGACATTGTGGGCTCCCTGGACAGGTGAGTCTCCATATAGACCTCCTCTTTAAGTGAAAATTTAAAGTCAGCAGCTACAATAACTGTAGCTGCTGACTTTTATTAAACAGCCACTCACCTGTCCCAGGATCAGGGTGGATAAAAATCGATGATTTTTTAAAAGGAAAAAAAAAATCTTTTTTTTTATTTAAATCTTATTTTTTTTTTTTTATCAAATTTAATTTAATAAAATGCTTTTGGAGTAAAAATCTATCTAAAGATAGCTTTCTATTTAAGATACATACATAATTTTGTTTATTCTGCATGAAATGGAGCTTAGTTATGTATCATGAATTCTGCAATATTTACATTTTTGGTAAACTCATTCAATGAATCCAAGCTTTACAAGCTGAGATAACATGCACTGCATTAATGAATTCACACAATTTCACAGTAACTACCAGCAAGAATGAGCCTTACATTTATAGAGCGCCTGTCATTTCAGATCTATCATGGCAGCGCCTGTTAGCGGGCATCCACTCACCTGCTGCCAACCACATCCCTCACCTTGTTGTGTCACTGCCGCATCACCAGCCGTCCCATTAAAGTGAATGGGATTGTCGGTGAGTCAACAGCGGGTCAGAGGAGCAGCAGCTGTGGGACAGAGATGACAGTTACTCTTTAAAAAATTATGATTTAAATCAAGTCTTTTTACTAGTGATTTAAATTGTGATTTAAACTGACTTGATTTAAATCAAATCCACCCTGCCCACAATCTAGCGGTGTGCTCATCCCAACCGTTTTCTCCCTGTATCCTCTCCCTGTCAGCGGCATCTTTACTATGGGCACCCGGCTGTGACAGCTTGCGGTTTCACAGCCGGGTGCTCACCGCACATGCTCGAGCGGTGCTGCGCACTGTGAATGGTCCCGCAGTCTTCTGGAACCTGTCATGTGTCCCAGAAGACTTCAGGAGGGGAAGGAGAATTTCGGCTTCCGATCACCTAGGCCAGTGATGGCGAACCTTGGCACCCCAGATGTTTTAGAACTAAATTTCCCATGATGCTCAGGCATTCTGCAGTGTAGTTGAGCATTATGGGAAATGTAGTTCCAAAACATCTAGGCGGTCGGAGCGGAAGTGGGAGCTAGGACCTGTCAAAATCGGATACCTGCTCTCCCCCTCCTACTCAAAAGCTTCATTTGACAAACAGGTGCAGGCAGGGGAGGCCTTAAAGCGGAACTTCATATTTTGGGTGGAGCTCCACTTTAAGTTGGTGCCATGATCACTGCTCCAGATTTCCTGTTTCAGGGTGGCTCTTCTCTCTTGCAGCATCCTATGGTGCCACCCTTCCATGCAGGGACTAGAGTTGTTTCTCTCAATACTGTGTGCTTCAATAGAAACACACATCTCCATACCCTAGGATGACAAAGCACTGCTCCTTCCTCCCTTCTCCAAGCTAATAGACTAAGTGGAGACTGCTCCGTCTGGAAGTTCAGGGAAGCAGCACTGAGAGAAAGCAGGAACCAGCAGGGCTTAAAGTTTTAAACTGCAAGTGCTGGGGTAGGAATGTTAACAAATCGTTTACTGTAGAATGTTTATTTTGTTGTGTTCAACGTTTTAAGTTAAAATTCACAGAGGTTTTAATATTCCTTTAATAGTATAGATTAGGGTTGCACTGATACTAGTATCATATAGATGCCGATACCGAGCATTTGCACGCCTAGTTGTACGCGTGCAAATGCTCTGATGCTTAATCCGATACCTCCAGGCTCCGGAAGCTCCGCACAAAGAAATGTCATGCGTGTTGGAGGCACCACGTGCTCATTCCCGGAAGTCAGTGGGCCGGAGAAAACAGAGGGAGTCCACGGCGTGTTGGAGGCGTCAGAACACCGCAACGGCCATCTTGGTACACCCCGTACACCCAGCACTCGCCTGCAGTAAGGCTTGTTAGTTGTTGCACACAGCCAAGTCAGTGCTGCCTTTCAGTGCCCATCAGTGCCTGCCCATCAGTGCCACCTATCATTGCCCTTAACTGCCACCTATCAGTGCCCATCAGTGCCACCTATCAGTGCTACCTATCAGTGCCCATCATTGCTGCATATTAGTGCCTCCTCATCAGTGTCACCCCATCAGTGCCCATCAGTGCTGCCTTATTTACAAATAATTTACTAAAATTGTGCTTTGAAAACTGTCACATGACATTTAAAAAAAAGTATCGGTATCAGCGAGTACTTGAAAAAAGTATCGTACTTGTAATCGATCTTAAAAAAGTGGTATCTGTGCAACCTTAGTATAGGTTGGTAAAAGCAGATAGTGCCAATTGCATTTATATATTCAAATTCAAGATGGGGGAGGGAGACATTTTAGCATGCAGTATTCAGACTGATAAACACCCTGAGTTTAAAACCCCCGCAATTAGGAAGACCATGAATTTAGAAAAAAAAACAATTACCAATAGGGATAAGCAAAACTGGTTAGGAAAAGTCCTTTAAACCAAAAAAAAATGGAAAATTGTATATTCACCTTTCCGTAATTTTCCTTTCCTGGTGCATCTTCATGGCAGCTTACAGTGGGTTATGTCTCCGCCCCCACAACCTGATAGGACTGGTTAACTATAAATCAAAGACAGACCCAGCTTGCGGCATTCTCTGTAACTTTTACCATTTGGGTGGGAATCTGTGTGCTGCCGTGAAGATGCACCAGGAAAGGAAAATTACGGAAAAGGTGAGTATAAAATTTTGCGTTTTCCTGGCGCATCATGGCAGCATACAATGGGAACTAACTCACCATACAGGAGGGTGCAAAAATTTTTTTGTCAAGGTCAGTAGCATAAGTATGCACAATGAATTTTCCAAATTTTACTTTTGTGAGCCGGGTTCCCCTAATAAAGTGTAATGAAGGTGTCCTCGCGACTCCAGTCCTGATCAGGCGAGGACAAAAAGGTGAATGGCGCGAGTCATTCTTTGATTTATAGTTAACCAGTCTTATCAGGTTGTGGGGGCGGAGCCATAACCGATTGTATGCTGCCATGATGCACCAGGAAACAGACATTTAAACGTTTTCCCAGCCACTAGGGTTGGTATCACCCGGTGCGGTAAAACATGGCGTCACCTCCCCTCTACCAAATATAGTCAGCCCATCAGTACAAACCCCCCTCCCTCAGTACAGACCCCCCTCCACTAAGTACAGACCCCCCTCTGTCAGTGCAGACCCCCCCACTAAGTATAAACCCCCTGCATCAGTATAGACCCCCCTTCCTCAGTATAGACCCCCCTCGGTACAGACCCTACCTCCCTTAGTATAGACCCCCCTCAGTACAGACTCTCCTCCATCAGTATAGACCCCCCTCAGTACAGACCCCCCTCCATCAGTATAGACCCCCTCCAGTATGGACTCCCCTTAGTACAGACCCCCCTCCATCAGTATAGACCCCCCTCCCTCTGTATAGACCACCCCTCCATCAGTATAGACCCTCCTCAGTACAGACCCTCCTCCATCAGTATAGACCCACCTCCCTCAGCATGGACCCCCCTTAGTACAGACCCCTCTCCATCAGTATAGACCCCCCTCCCTCAGTATAAACCCCCTGCATCAGTATAGACCCCCCTCAGTACAGACCCCCCTCCATCAGTACAGAACCCCCTCCATCAGTATAGACTCCCTCCATCAGCATAGACCCCCCTCAGTACAGACCCCTCTCCATCAGTATAGACCCCCCTCCCTCAGTATGGACCCCCTTAGTACACACCCCCCTCCATCAGTATAGACCCCCCTCCCTCAGTATAGACCATCCTCAGTACAGACCCCCCTCCATCAGTATAGACCCCCAGGACAAACCACCCCACCAGGACAAACCACCCCACCAGGACAAACCGACCCCCTCTATTAGTACAGACCCCCCTCAGGACAAAGCCCCCTCCATTAGTACAGCCCCCCCTCAGGACAACCCCCCTCCATTAGTACAGACCCCCCTCAGGACAAACCCCCCTCCATTAGTACAGACCCCCCCCTCAGGACAACCCCCCTCCATTAATACAGGCCCCCCTCAGGACAAACCACCCCCTCCCTCCATTAGGACAGACCCCCCCCTCAGGACAAACCACCCCCCCTTCATTAGTACAGACCCCCCCTCAGGACAACCCCCCTCCATTAGTTCAGACCCCCCCAGAACAAACCCCCCCTCCTACATATAATATAGCTGTGTCCAGCAGCAAAAACCAATCTCATCAGCAAGCCCCCCCCATGACACCCCCCCATAACACCTCATCTAGGCCGGCGCAGGACATCCCCCCCAAACACAAGCCTACACGCCCCCTCCCATTACCTCACCAGCTCGGGGGCTCTGGTATATGGAACACCCAGGCGGCAGCTGGAGAGGAGAGGACAGTGTGCAGCCGCGCCGCCTGGGTGGAGAGCAGATCGTGACAGGCTTGGGCAGCAGCGCAGGAGTGAGACAGAGAGGAGGAGGAGAACACATGCCAGGCACGGCCATGTCACCCTCGGGATGGTGTCATCCCTGTAGCGGGTGTCACCCGGGTGTGGACCGTACCCCCCTCCCCCCCTAGGGACGCCACTGTTCCCAGTACACTTACAAGCTAGCCTGCAAAAAAAAACTATAGGACTTCAATAGGGTTCCTCAAACATGTTGTGAGTATAACACCATCAAATCTATAGAGGAAGACGATGCAGGGAGCCCAGCATTATATGGCTAGGGTGATATGGGGAACGTTAAAAATGGGTAGAGGGGAGGATAGGCGGGAAACACAGAAAATGAAAATAAGCATAATCTGTGGTCACCAAAAATGTGGTGACATGTTGGACAGGTAGGGGAAACAACCCCTAATTAAAGTAGATAATAAAGACAACAAAAATAACGAACAGTATATATCAGAATTTTCCTGGATAGAAAGCCTCAGATATAAATGGAAACATCAGAACATAGCTCTGCAGTACTCCATACTTATAGCGTGAGTTGTTTATACCAGTCAGAGGAACAAAATTCTATCCATATTGCCCAACATTTATAGAATTTTGGGTAAATGTCTGCACATTGATGCCTCCATGCCTCCGCCTCCTTAATATAATGTTCCTTCAACAACCATTCTTAGTAGTCCAGAAGGTGCTTCCGGGGACTTTCAATTAAATGGGATAAGGCTCTTACCAGCATTGAGGAGGTGAGGCATCAAGGAGCATTTATAAGACCCCACCGATTTAGCGGTATCATGAAATAACATTTCCTTTCAACTGGGACCCTAACAAGCTACACATAGTGTAGCTCTCGTCCACCATTATCTCTATCAGAAAGCAGGTTTAGGCTCCATTCACGCTTGTAGGACTCCAAAGTTGCGCAGACTTCAGAGTGCAACATTGGTGCAACTTTTGATGGGTGCAACTTGGATATGACTTTGGCTTTGACCAACATAGCTGGTGTGAATCAGCATTTAAAGCCCAACTCCAGAAGAAGTAAAAGTCCTTCCTAGCAATGGGGATGCGCCTACACTGTAAGGGTTAAATTCTTGTTTAGTCTATTGGACAATAAAAACTGTATATGCTTCCCCCGCCGCTCTTCCTGTCCAAAAGGTAAAACAGAATGTGACAGGGAGCATGGGGCAGGGTCGCCATTACCACCCCTAACTCTACACCAGTGGTTGGGGTGTGTGGTAAAAACATGTCTCAACTATGGGGTTTTACCACCCCCAAACTGCAAATGTAAATGAGCCCTTTCTGTCCTGAGCAGCCTATAAGGTTGCTTTCACACTGATGAGCTGCAGTTTACCTGCACCAGGGGTACAGCGCAGTGCACCTGCAGCTTTCCTGCGTGTAAGCTATTCTTTGCCATAGACTTCTATTATGTCTTTAGCGTGCGGCGCACTTTCAGAAAGCGCACCAAACCCGCAGGATATAATAGAAATCTATGGCTCAGTGCAGCAAACCGGCAGGAAAGCCAGGGGTGCACTGTGCTGCACCCGTGGATCAGTGTGAAAGCAGTCTAAAAGTTGTTAACCCTTTTATATGTGCTAATATGCCTATTACAAAAGTGCAGTGCATGTGCTGTTTAATATACTGACCTTCTTTTCATCTTCCAGCTTCTGTGGGCATCGCTCCCCCTATCCAGGCTTCTAGAAGTATCCTAGGCGAAGTGCATTTGGTATCACTCCACCTGGGACAGGAGACGCCATGGGGTTCCTGCTCCCTCCACATCCACCTGCTTCCTCCACTGATGGCACTCGCTTGACGCACTCTGATGCTCTGAGATGGCGGGTCGGCAAGCCCAGATCACGATCAACAGGTTGCCGACCTCGAGCATGTGCTTCCCTGTTTTGAGGTTGAGGGCCAAATCAGAGGGTCTGCGAGCCACAGGTTGAGCACCCCCGATCTATGTTAATACATAATATAATTTCCAAAATGCTACTGATACAGCTAATTGTAATAAACTGGATACATATGAAATATTTGATCTTTCTGGACAGTCTAATTTTGTCATGAAGATGTGTCTGTAAAACGTTTGAGCTGTAGGGCTCTTTCACACAGGTGGCTGGGGGGTGGTAAAAACAGGTAGCTACGCCATAGTTTTACAACCCCCAGCCACCCACCGCAATTCTAACATTACAGCCTGACAGGGCTGTACACATACACTTTGCAGCCACAGCATTTTTAACTTGGGCTGCAGAGATTGACAGGCAGCACCACCCATTGAGGTCAATGAGGCCACACTGCAACTAAGTGCCAAATGCTTGGCTCGCATTTGAGGCGCAGTCCCAAAATGTAAAATTGCTGTTCGCATTTAAAAAAAATAAAGTCCTAATTGTTGGAGATGTGGGGATTCCAAAAAATACTCCCTACCATAATATTTTGGTTATGGGATTATCCCTTTCAGATGACCCTACCGCATGCCTTTTACATATTATGCCCTGTACACACGATCGGACATTCTGACAACAAAACCGTGGATTTTTTCAGACGGATGTTGGCTCAAACTCGTCTTGCATACACACGATCACACAAATGTTGTCGGAAATTCTGAAGGTCAAGAACACGGTGACGTACAGCACGTATGACAGGACTATAAAAAGGAAGTTCAATAGCCAGTGCGCCACCCTTTGGGCTCCTTCTACTAATCTCGTGTTAGTAGAAGTTTGGTGAGAGACGATTCACGCTTTTCAGCCTCATGCTTTTCAGTTCGTTACTGCTCTTCATTTTGTACTTGTGGGTTTGTATCTGTTCTTCAGTGCAGAAAGATATATGAATGCAGCGCTAAACACAAATTCAAATATTAGCTACCACAATACATATTAGTGACATATATGTGACAACCAATCTTTCAACGTGATGGAATAACAACCATATTTGAGAAAAAGAGGGAGGGGTAAACCTCATTGAGTGAAAATAATGTTCATAATCAAATAAATGTCCATCAATTTAAACAGCATATTCTCTCCAGTGTCAAAAAGAGAGAGCGTGTATCGTATGTGCACTTTAAATCCCATGAGTGGTCTTCATATATTAGGAATCCACAGGTAAAAATGGAAGGAGCAAATACGCTTACCAGAAAAGGTGGACACGTTCGCCGTATGGCTAGGTGTCATTCAGGCTTGTGGATCCACCGATCCAGATAGGTGCTTGCAAAGAAGCGTATGTGGCAGGTTCAAATGGTTCCTTTTGAAGCGACCGTGGACAGCCTGGGGGACTTCTGATGTTCAAGGTATAGATAAGATCACCTTCCCAGCAAATGGATGGCTGGAAAGTGTGGCTTTCACTAAGCCAGTGTGGGGACATAAAAGGAAGGGAGAAGACTCCAGTGCATGAATCAATAAAAACGGGTTTATTGTAAACCAAAAAAATGAACAGGTACAAATATGAACAGCAACTGCGATGGGTAAAAAAGTGATCACAAATGGAATAAAACAGCATGGTACCAGAGGACAGATGGCTTTGTTCTTCAGTGCGTTTTGTCAGCTCGTTCCTGTCTTTCAGGGCGTTCTATCTATTAGTTCGTATCTGTTTTCCAGTGCATTCTTGTCCGCTCGTTTCTGATTTTCAGATCGTTCTTCTCAGGTTCTTTCTGATTTTCAGTGCGTTCTGTTAGTTTGTTCTGACCAGCCGACTGTTTTCTAGCCATGTTGCGGGTACGTACTCATGGTAGAGTATGTGCTGTGCAAGGGCTTGGTGTTGGAGTTCTTGCTTTGACCCAAGTCCAGTCCATGAACAGGGCGAGGAGGAGTTCATGGACGAAGAATTGGTTGCTCTAGCATGACCAATTCTCGCACATGCCTTTGTTGTGGGGGGATCCGGGAGAATAATCCTGATGATTTCAGGAATTATCTCCAGATGACGGACCCCGTTTTTCACCGTCTGTTGGCTTTGCTGTCCCCTTATATTACGAAGCAGGACACCTGCATGCGGCAAGCCATCACTCCTGAGCAGAGGCTTGTCGCCACCTTGCGGTACTTGGCGACTGGGAGAAGTCTACAGGACATCAAGTTCTCGACTGGAATCTCCCCCCAGGCTCTGGGAATCAATATTCCAGAGACCTGTTCTGCCATTATATAAGGTAAGGTAAGTTTTCTCCTTTAACCACTTTAGCCCCGGACCATTATGCTGCATAAGGACGAGAGGACTTTTTCCAATTTTGCACTGTGTCGCTTTAACTGCTAATTGCGCGGTCATGCAATGCTGTACCCAAACGAAATTTGCGTCCTTTTCTTCCCACAAATAGAGCTTTCTTTTGATGGCATTTGATCACCTCTGCCGTTTTTATTTTTTGCGCTATAAATGGAAAAAGACCGAAAATTTTGAAAAAAAATGATATTTTCTACTTTTTGTTATAAGAAAATCCAATAAACTCAATTTTAGTCATACATTTAGGCCAAAATGTATTCGGCCACATGTCTTTGGTAAAAAAAATGTCAATAAGCGTATATTTATTGGTTTGCGCAAAAGTTATAGCGTCTACAAACTAGGGTACATTTTCTGGAATTTACACAGCTTTTAGTTTATGACTGCCTATGTCATTTCTTGAGGTGCTAAAATGGCAGGGCAGTACAAACCCCCCCCCCCCCAAATGACCCCATTTTGGAAAGTAGACACCCCAAGGAAATTGCTGAGAGGCATGTTGAGCCCATTGAATATTTATTTTTTTTGTCCCAAGTGATTGAATAATGACAAAAAAAAAATTAAAAAAAAATTTACAAAAAGTTGTCACTAAATGATATATTGCTCACACAGGCCATGGGCATATGTGGAATTGCACCCCAAAATACATTTAGCTGCTTCTCCTGAGTATGGGGATACCAAATGTGTGGGACTTTTTGGGAGCCTAGCTGCGTACGGGGCCCCGAAAACCAATCACCGCCTTCAGGATTTCTAAGGGTGTAAATTTTTGATTTCACTCTTCACTGCCTATCACAGTTTCGAAGGCCATGGAATGCCCAGGTGGCACAACCCCCCCCAAATGACCCAATTTTGGAAAGTAGACACCCCAAGCTATTTGCTGAGAGGCATGGTGAGTATTTTGCAGCTCTCATTTGTTTTTGAAAATGAAGAAAGACAAGAAAAAACTTTTTTTTTTTTCTTTTTTCAATTTTCAAAACTTTGTGACAAAAAGTGAGGTCTGCAAAATACTCACTATACCTCTCAGCAAATAGCTTGGGGTGTCTATTTTTCAAAATGGGGTCATTTGGGGGGGGGTTGTGCCACCTGGGCATTCCATGGCCTCCGAAACTGTGACAGGCAGTGAAGAGTGAAATCAAAAATTGACACCCTTAGAAAGCCTGAAGGCAGTGCTTGGTTTTTGGGGTCCCGTACGCGGCTAGGCTCCCAAAAAGTCTCACACATGTGGTATCCCCATACTCAGGAGAAGCAACAGAATGTATTTTGGGGTGTAATTTCACATATTCCCATGGCATGTTTGAACAATATATCATTTAGTGACAACTTTGTGCCAAAAAAAAAAAAAAATGTGTCTCTTTCCCGCAACTTGTGTCACAATATAAAATATTCCATGGACTCGACATGACTCTCAGCAAATAGCTTGGGGTGTCTACTTTCCAAAATGGGGTCATTTGGGGGGGGTTGAACTGTCCTGGCATTTTATGCACAACATTTAGAAGCTTATGTCACACATCACCCACTCTTCTAACCACTTGAAGACAAAGCCCTTTCTGACACTTTTTGTTTACATGAAAAAATTGTTTTTTTTTGCAAGAAAATTACTTTGAACCCCTAAACATTATATATTTTTTTAAAGCAAATGCCCTACAGATTAAAATGGTGGGTGTTTCATTTGTTTTTTTTACACAGTATTTGCGCAGCGATTTTTCAAACGCATTTTTTGGGGAAAAAACACACTTTTTTAAATTTTAATGCACTAAAACACACTATATTGCCCAAATGTTTGATGAAATAAAAAAGATGATCTTAGGCCAAGTACATGGATACCAAACATGACATGCTTTAAAATTGCGCACAAACGTGCAGTGGCGACAATCTAAATACATTTTTAAAAGCCTTTAAAAGCCTTTACAGGTTACCACTTTAGATTTACAGAGGAGGTCTACTGCTAAAATTACTGCCCTCGATCTGACGTTCGCGGTGACACCCCACATGCATGGTGCAATTGCTGTTTACATTTGACGCCAGACCGACGCTTGCGCTCGCCTTTGCGCGAGAGCAGGGGGGGACAGGAGTGCTTTTTTTTTTTTTTTTTCTTTATTATTTTTTGCTTTTTTATCTTATTTTTAAACTGTTCCTTTCATTTATTTTTTTTTTTATAATTTTTATTGTTATCTCAGGGAATGTAAATATCCCCTATGATAGCAATAGGTAGTGACAGGTACTCTTTTTTGAAAAAATTGGGGTCTATTAGACCCTAGATCTCTCCTCTGCCCTCAAAGCATCTGACCACACCAAGATCGGTGTGATAAAATGCTTTCCCAATTTCCCAATGGCGCTGTTTGCATCCGGCGAAATCTAAGTCATGAAATGCTCGTAGCTTCCGATTTCTTAGGCCATAGAGATGTTTGGAGCCACTCTGGTCTCTGATCAGCTCTATGGTCAGCTGGCTGAATCACCGGCTGCATTCTCAGGTTCCCTGTTGGGACAGGAGAGCCAGAGAAAAACATGGAAGACAGTGGGGGGGGGGGCATTCCCTCCCACTGCTTGTAAAAGCAGTCTAGAGGCTAATTAGCCACTAGGATTGCTTTTACATGAAAGCCGAGCGCTGGCTGAAAAGAATGATACCAAGATGATTTTAAGGGGCCTCTCTTATAGGAAGTTTTTCGCTTATGGGACACGCACTATTGGGTAACTATGCTATATGGAATATGATATGTTTCTTTTCGTATATGCAACCAAGCTTTTATAAGTATATTCTCATTGTATATTTTTCAACAGTCAGACCTCTGAAGAAGACCTTGAAATATATAGGTTGAAACGCGTCAGGTCCTTTTTTTCAATATTGATAATATCTATATGATGTTGTTATGGAAAATTATGTCTGTATAAATGCGTGTCTGCCTCTACTAGTTTTGTAAACACTCTATATCAGAGCTAATTTTTAACAATCCTTGTGTAATTTATTCTTTGCATAATAAACCTTATTCTTTTTATACAACATTGGTCTAATATTTCAAACGCCGCTGCCTAAAAACCCCACCTGGGGAAATCCTTTTCCTATTTTTTACCAAGATGATACCTAAACCTGCATGCATCATTCTGGTATAACCACTCAAAGTCGTGAATGGCGTAGCTGAAGACAAAAAAATGGTTAACAATAAAACACAGTAAACGGTAAAGTATAAAAAATTGAATACCTGAAAAGCAAACATGATAAAAAATAATAACAATAAAACATTGCAGAATAGAATACAGTAAAAAAAGAGCAGAACAATAGAGAGAGAAAAGAGAGAGAGAACAATAAAACGACAACTATTTTTTTTTATTTTATATATATATTTATTTATTTTTTACACTTTTTTTTGTAACTAACTTTTATAACTGTAACCGGTTCCAGGTTCGGGTCTCTCAAAATGCGATGGCATCTTGGGAGACCCTGTGAAAGTGTGTCCTAGTCTGTGCAATGCTGTACCCTACGCTAATACTCAACTAGTGAATGGTAGCGTTCAAAACATTCACCAATGCAAAGACCAGGATTGTCAGGACAGGAGGGACAATAATAGCGGGTGTCACGCCTATATCCGCGCTTGCTGCAGACACGACATCTTTTTTGGGGGGGTTCGCTGGGTAGGGGTACTCGGGAGGACATAAAAATGCCTCTCATGCAGCTGACTGCATTTGGTTGGGGATGTGAATGGGGGAAGTACGGGCGCTGCAGAAGTGGTGGGTTCCCAATTGGGATTGGCGAATGCAGCAGGAAGGGCACTATGGGCACGACAGGCCTGTTTGTCTTCTTGGTGGCAGCGGGACACTACTTGTGCTTGCCACCTCACCAGCTTGAACTGCACTTATGGGACTCGCCACGTCACCAAGTGTTACTGCAGTGCTGGTTTGACTACGACTAGTGTACTAGGCCGCTGGTGCTTGCCAGTTCACCAAAACGCTACCAAAAAAACTGTTAGCAATCGCAGGGATCAGGCCTGACTCTGCGAATGCTGCAGTTATGCGTTTAGTGTTTTGTAAGTGACAGTGATCGATCGATACTGCACTTGGGTGGGCTGGGCTGGGCCGGGGGGAGGGGCAAAACGCAGGTGCTAGCAGGTATCTGGGCTGATCCCGCTAACACTGCGTTTTTGGGAACCCTAAACTGCTGGGGACGCTAGTATAGATCTGATCGGATCAGATATTGATCCGTTCAGATACTATACCACTAAGGGAGGTGTACGGTGCGTGCGTGGGTGTTAGCGGTACTGACGCTGCCTGGGGCTGGTGCTTGCCAGTTCACCAAAACGCTACCAAAAAAACTGTTAGCGATCGCAGGGATCAGGCCTGACTCTGCGAACGCTGCAGTTATGTGTTTAGTGTTTTGTAAGTGACAGTGATCGATCGATACTGCACTTGGGTGGGCTGGGCGGAGGGGCAAAACGCAGGTGCTAGCAGGTATCTGGGCTGATCCCACTAACACTGCGTTTTTGGGAACCCTAAACTGCTGGGGACGCTAGTATAGATCTGATCGGATCAGATATTGATCCGATCAGATACTATACCACTAAGGGAGGTGTACGGTGCGTGCGTGGGTGTTAGCGGTACTGGCGCTAACCTGACGCTGCCTGGGGCTGGTGCTTGCCAGTTCACCAAAATGCTACCAAAAAAACTGTTAGCGATCGCAGGGATCAGGCCTGACTCTGCGAACGCTGCAGTTATGCGTTTAGTGTTTTGTAAGTGACAGTGATCGATCGATACTGCACTTGGGTGGGCTGGGCTGGGCCGGGCGGAGGGGCATAACGCAGGTGCTAGCAGGTATCTTGGCTGATCCCGCTAACGCTGCATTTTTGGGAACCCTAAACTGCTGGGGACGCTATTATAGATCTGATCGGATCAGATATTGATCCGTACAGATACTATACCACTAAGGGAGGCGTATGCTGCGTGCGTGGGTGTTAGCGGTACTAGCGCTAATCTGACGCTGCCTGGGGCGATGCATATCACCGCCAGGCGATCAGGGGCTAAACCTATATTCGGTAATAAACGGCAGGTGCCCTGACACTATAAAAAATAAACAAACTAGCCAGCGTCACCCGTAACAGTTATACGGTGATCAGTGGTGAAAGGGTTAACTAGGGGGCAATCAAGGGGTTAAAACATTTATTAGGTAGTATATGGGGGTCCCTGTCGCTATAAAACGCTGACGGCGAACCTAAATATTTACCTCCCTAACTAGCGTCACCAGTGACACTAATACAGCGATCAGAAAAATGATCGCTTAGTGACACTGGCGACAGGGGGTGATCAAGGGGTTAAAA
Source organism: Lithobates septentrionalis (assembly GCA_037952835.1). Lineage (NCBI taxonomy): Eukaryota > Metazoa > Chordata > Amphibia > Anura > Ranidae > Lithobates > Lithobates septentrionalis. Next base: position 209,077 of record JBBDGP010001513.1, read on the forward strand.
CTTTTTTTTTTTTTTTTACAAGAAAGGGGGGGTTAAAACTTTATTAGGGGGGTTAGGGGGGTATCCTAGACCTAAAGGGGGCTAACACTAACTGCCCCAACACAGTAACTGTCACAAACTGACACCATGCAGTAATCAGAAAAAAAACAAAAAAAAAACAACTGCTTGGTGTCAGTGTGACAGGGGGGGAGGGGTGATTGGGGGGTGATCGGGGGGGGGGGATCGGGGGGTGTTTTGTGTGACTGGCATGTTCTACTGTGTGTGTGTGTGTTGTGCACTCACATTTCAGTCTTCTCTCCTCGGCGCCGGAACGGAAAATACAGAGCCGAGGAGAGATGACATAATTTCCTTTGCTGCTGTTTAGCATACAGCAGCAAAGGAATGATTTGATTGACCGGCGGCGATTGCGAGGGGGGGCACGAACGGATGGTCTCCCCCTCATCTCTGATCGCCGCTGGTCAGAAGCGGACCGCCTCGGGCACCGCGGGAGGCAGATCAAGTATATGTACGTGATTCTGCCTGCCCGCGCCATTCTGCCGACGTATATCGGCGTGAGGCGGTCCTTAAGTGGTTAACATCACATTCTATTTTTTTAATGTTTGCTAATGTATTGTATTTATTTCATCATTCCATTGATCTGTATGTGTTCTTTTTCCTTTCCCTCAGAGATTTTTTTGTTTTGTTTTGTTTTGTTTTAACATTTTACCTTCTGCTAAAACTTTTGTGAATCAGTACTGCTTGGACCTTGAAGAAGGGGACACACCCCGAAAGCTCGTCCATGAAAAATTATGTTAGTGCAAATAAAAAAAGTATCACGGACAGTACTCAATTTTCTCTTTCATCATTCCCTAATTACCATGATTGTAATATGCTGCGAATGTCCCCTTTGTCCTCATGCATGTTGGAAGCTTTTATTGCTCCTTTTTTGTCCTTCATGCATATTTGCCTTCACTAACCTCCCCAGCATGCTATCCTGGGCCCATACACACCTAGCCTAGTCACTTAAAAATATATTTTTTCACCTCCATTGTAGTGCTTTACCCTAAACACCCCCTAAAATGTGTACAAATAATATTTTTGTCATTAAATTTATGCATAGTGCAAGAGGCTTTTGGGGGGGTGGGGGGAACTAATTTGGAACCTCCCCTCCCCAACCGCTAGGTCAGCTGATACCAATACTCTATCTGTTGACTTTGCCAAAAATATACACACTACTTCTTTTGTGGTTAGATTTATGGATGAATTCACCAAAGCATGTAGTGCAAGGGCCTGCCTGAATGCTTTCAAATGGTACTGTTTAAAGTTTTGTTCTCCTAATATCTTGATAAGTAATTGCAGAATGTAAAAATGTGCTTCAATTTGTACAGTGTGTATCCATATTTTTGTATTATGACACTTCTTACCTGTTCAGTGGGCTTCCAATAGTGTAAGTAAGGAGGGGCTGGCCAAAGTAACACACATTATTTATGTATTCAGCTCTCAATGAAGTGGAGAGGGTTACCTGTCCAAAACATCTCCCCCCCCCCCACCATAACATTTTTACAATGGGCCATCAGAGGGGGTGAGGAATCTGATAAGTGTACCTTATACTTTTGATTTTAAATACTCCTTAAAATAAATGTTATACTTATGTTGGCCAAAAATGTTTGTGTCTATTTTTTTTTTCTTGTTTGACTCCACAGTTTCCTTCAAACCCACAGGAATGGCAGACTGTGGCCTCCCAGTTTGCCCAGCAGTGGGACTTTCCTAAATACAGAAGGGCAATCGATGGGAAGCACGTCCACATCGTCCTACCCCCCAACTCGGGGTCATACTATTATAATTAAAAAGGGTTTAATAGTATTGTGCTGTTGGCGGTGGTGTCGGCGACATACGATTTTCTGTATGTGGACGTGGGGAAAAATGGCCGGATGTCGGATGGTGGAGTCATTGCCCAGACGGAGTTCTTCCAACGTCTCCAGAATGGCAGCTTGGGCTTGCCACTTCCGGAAGACAACGTGGCTGGTCTCCCGTTTGTGTTCGTCGCTGATGAAGCATTTGAGCTGGGGGATCACCTGATGCGGCCTTTCCCCATGAAGACCATCACCCCGGACCAGAGGGATTTTAATTATCGGCTGGCAAGAGCCAGAAGAGACGTGGAGAATGCGTTTGGAATAATGGCCAGCCGGTTCCACGTATTTCTGACAGCAATCCATATGGCGGAATATATACTGAATCATATTGTCCTTGCCTGTTGCATTCTCCACAATTTCCTACGGAAAAATGCTATAAACTATGTGGCCTCAGTTGGGACTGAGACCGGGTACAAAATCCAAATCCAACTACCTTGACCACACTTGAACCTGGCCGTCCTGGCTCGCCCTCCTAAAGCGCCCGCAAAGTTAGACAGAAGTATGTTGAGTACTTTGCGGGTATGGGGGCAATTGATATGCCAGCCAATGTGTGAAACATTTTTAAAATATTTTTTTTTAGTATGAACCAAACTCATATTTCATTTGATTTACTGCTTGTGTTTCTTTTAGCTGTTTCCTAGGTTCTCCAATAGGCCTTTTTTTTTGGCCATTTTCTTCAATAGTGCAAATGTAATTTATTTGATACATGAGGTGACAATCTCTTCTTCAGCTAACTATTATATTGTGGGTCTGCTACACACACATTGTTTTTGTTGTTAATGTATGTAATGCATTAATGATAAAAATAATCATCCTTTTCAGCTCCATGAATTAATTGCTTTAAGTCCTAAAAAGTAGCGTGATTGGGGCAATTTTAGAACACTGTAGCGGTTATTTACTAAAGGCTAATCCACTTTGCACTACAAGTGCACTGCAAGTGCACTGAAACTGCACTGAAAGTGCACTTGTAGTGCAAAGTGGAGTTTCCTTTAGTAAATAACCCCATTGTCACTGTAAACTACACCAACTTACTCCAAAAACTGGTATTGAGCATTGAAAGAAGAAGCCACACATTGTTGAGTATAAAACATTTTACTCCGTGCACATTCACATGTGCGTTAGAAAAGGATTTTTTAACAAACCAACATCTTTGGTGTATAAAATTTTTACGTTTGACAGTAGAAATCCTTTTTTTAGTTAAACAGGCATGTTTAAAACCATAACATACACAACTCAGGAACTTACAAAGTTCAACTTTGATAAATTGAAGGCAATATGTGACATTAGTATGTCATAGCTGTGTTGATCTTGCCTTCGTCAGATGGGGTGATGTCACCCCTGTAAAAGCCAAATTTTGAAGATGCACACAAATTGGGAGTCAAAATGTGGATTTCCCTCCTGATCCCATGCCTAATGTCAACATGTGCTAGCTCCCATCATGAGGGATCAATGGACGTGTTTCGGGGTGCAACACCTTCCTCTCATCTACTTTAGTTGCGAGGAAGGGGTTGCACCCACAAAACGCGTACATTGATATCCCGTGATGGCAGATAGCACATGTTGACACACTGTGTGCATCTTCAAAATTTGGCATTCAAATTACGTTAAAACATTTTTAAAATTAAAAAATATAACGACAAACTGTAAAATTTTTTGGGTGTTTTATATTCTGCCTAAAACATCAATTATGTTGTTCAATCTTTTTTCAACATCATTGATGTTTTCCTTTATCTTCTCTAATTCCCGATTGCACACCATGATCTCCCCGATGAGGATCTGTGCACTTGCACTGGTGAAATGAGATTCTTCTTCCACAACATCAACATCACCTAAAAATAAAAAAACACACCATGTATTATAAATATGCAGGCATAAATATATTACCTGAAGCTGTGGTCTCAGACACTGACCTGTTGTGGTCACTATTTTGCCCAATTCCGGAACCTCTCCTCCCTCCACATCTTCTTCAGGGTGTGTGGGGATTTCTCCCCTATGTGAATAAAAAATAAGGTATACTTAGCACACAGATATTTGAGGCAATAAATAGGAATATGAAACATTGCTTGGAAGTGTTGTACAATTGTCTGTTTTGGCAGAGTTCCAAGCTGAAAACATGTTTTTTTTCCCCTTCTAAAGCTGGAATACTTTACTTTTTTGTTATTAAAGTTTTACAGATGGAGAGTATCTAGTATCCACTGGAGCACCTGCTGACATGTACCTTGGAGGAGATCCTGACGTGCAGAGGGAGACCTCTCGTACGGCTCTGGTTCCGGGATCACTGGAGTGGGAACAGTGACCCTCGGAGCACAGCAGAGTAGGAGAGCCTGCAGGGTCCGCTTGACTGAAGATGAAGTCAGCTTGGCAGAGACAGGAACAGGCTTGATTGCTGCGGATGCAGGAACGCTGAGAAGTAGAAGGCAGGTGCGCACAGATGCAGGACTTGTAGGCAGATGCACACGGATGCAAGACTTGTAGGCAGATGCACACGGATGCAAGACTTGTAGGCAGATGCACACGGATGCAGGACTTGTAGGCAGATGCACACAGATGCAGGACTGGTAAGCAAGCAAGCACTGGCGCAGGACAGCAGACAGAAGCAGGGTCAGACAAGCCAGGTCACAGCAGCGGATCAAACAGACAGAAGCAGCAGGCAGAGAATGGTCAAGTCCAGACAGAATCGGCAACAGGAGATCAAACAAACAGGAACACAGAGCAGGTCAAAGGCAAGCCAAGGGGTCAGGACTGGAGACAGCAGCGAGGTCAGGGGAAGCCGGGTAACACTGGAGCAGATGTTGGTTCAGGATCGGGTACTGGATGAGCTGCAGATCAGACAGCAAGGATGCATTCTGAAGAGGCCCTTTTAAGGATCACTGGGTGCCAAAGCTGTGTTAGTGTGCGCGTGTCCGCGTTCTGCGCATGCGCATGCACATTGGCGCGCATCTATTCACTGCTGAATGCCTATGGACTGGGGCGGGGAATATACTAGAAAGAAGGTCAGGGGCGGAGTTTCACGCATGCGCAGTGTAGATAAAGTATAATACGTGTGCGTCTTACGTACGATCTGTGAGCGGAGGACGGAGTAGTGTAAGCGCCAATCGTGCAAATGAAGGTTCCATCAGGGCCGGTCCGAGGCGGGGTGCACGGTGTGCAGTGCACCCCAGCGCCAGAGAGGTGGGGGCGCTGTAGCGCCAGAGTGCTCCCTTCCCTCTTCCTCCTCTTGTTTGTGTCCTGCGGCGCCTTTCCGCTGGTGTTCTAAGAAGAAAGGCGCCGCTGTATTCAGTGCTCAAGCCCCTCCCTCCTTCAGCCAGCCGAAGATGAGAAGGGAGGCAGAGCGGCTGGTCTCTGTGTGGAGAGAGACCAGCCGTGCAGTGAGTGATGTCGCGGGGGGAGGGGGAGCGGAGCGGTCCGTGCTGACACATTCTCCTCCTCTCTGTGTCTCTCACTCCTGCTGTGTACTCTTCTGTTCTCCACCCGGGCGGCGCGGCTGCACACTCTCCTCTCCAGCTGCCGCCCGGGTGTTTTTATCATGTACTGTACCCTAATGGAGGGGGGGGGGGGTCTGTAGTAATGGAGGAGGGGTCCTGCCCTGGGGGGTCATTACTAATAGAGGGGGGCTCTGTCCTGGGGGGTCTGTAGTAATGGAGGGGGACTCTGTCCTGGGGGGTCTGTAGTAATGGAGGGGGGCTCTGTCCTGGGTGGTCTGTAGTAATGGAGGGGGGGTCTGTAGTAATGGAGGGGGGTCCTGCCCTGGGGGGTCTGTAGTAATGGTGGGGGGCTCTGTCCTGGGGGGTCTGTACTAATGGAGGGGGCTCATGCCCTGGGTGCTATGTAGTAATGGAGGGGGTCTGTAGTAATGGAGGGGGGCTCTGTCCTGGGGGGTCTGTAGTAATGGAGGGAGCTCTGTCCTGGAAGGTCTGTAGTAATGGAGGGGGGCTCTGTCCTGGGGGTCTGTACTAATGGAGGGGGGTCCTGCCCTGGGGGGTCTGTACTAATGGAGGGGGGTCCTGCCCTGGGGGGTCTGTAGTAATGGAGGGGGGCTCTGTCCTGGGGGGTCTGTAGTAATGGAGGGGGGCTCTGTCCTGGGGGGTCTGTAGTAATGGAGGGGGTCTGTAGTAATGGGGGGGGGTCTGTCCTGGGGGGTCTGTAGTAATGGAGGGGGACTCTGTCCTGGGGGGTCTGTAGTAATGGAGGGGGGCTCTGTCCTGGGGGGTCTGTAGTAATGGAGGGGGGCTCTGTCCTGGGGGGTCTGTAGTAATGGAGGGGGTCTGTAGTAATGGGGGGGGTCTGTCCTGGGGGGTCTGTAGTAATGGAGGGGGACTCTGTCCTGGGGGGTCTGTAGTAATGGAGGGGGACTCTGTCCTGGGGGGTCTGTAGTAATGGAGGGGGGCTCTGTCCTGGGGGGTCTGTAGTAATGGAGGGGGGCTCTGTCCTGCGGGGTCTGTAGTAATGGAGGGGGGTCGGTCCTGGGGGGTCTGTAGTAATGGAGGGGGGCTCTGTCCTGGGGGGTCTGTAGTAATGGAGGGGGTCTGTAGTAATGGGGGGGGGGTCTGTCCTGGGGGGTCTGTAGTAATGGAGGGGGACTCTGTCCTGGGGGGTCTGTAGTAATGGAGGGGGGCTCTGTCCTGGGGAGTCTGTAGTAATGGAGGGGGGCTCTGTCCTGGGGGGTCTGTACTAATGGAGGGGGGTCCTGCCCTGGGAGGTCTGTAGTAATGGAGGGGGGGGGGGCTCTGTCCTGGGGGGGTCTGTAGTAATGGAGGGGGGCTCTGTCCTGGGGGGTCTGTAGTAATGGAGGGGGGCTCTGTCCTGCGGGGTCTGTAGTAATGGAGGGGGTCTGTCCTGGGGGGTCTGTAGTAATGGAGGGGGGCTCTGTCCTGGGGGGTCTGTAGTAATGGAGGGGGGTCTGTAGTAATGGAGGGGGGCTCTGTCCTGGGGGGTCTGTAGTAATGGAGGGGGACTCTGTCCTGGGGGGTCTGTAGTAATGGAGGGGGTGCTCTGTCCTGGGGGGGTCTGTACCAATGGAGGGGGGGTCCTGCCCTGGGGGGTCTGTAGTAATGGAGGGGGGCTCTGTCCTGGGGGGTCTGTAGTAATGGAGGGGGGTCTGTCCTGGGGGGTCTGTAGTAATGGAGGGGGGCTCTGTCCTGCGGGTTCTGTAGTAATGGAGGGGGCTCTGTCCTGGGGGGGTCTGTAGTAATGGAGGGGGGCTCTGTCCTGCGGGTTCTGTAGTAATGGAGGGGGCTCTGTCCTGGGGGGGTCTGTAGTAATGGAGGGGGGTCTGTCCTGGGGGGGTCTGTAGTAATGGTGGGGGGTCTGTCCTGGGGGGTCTGTAGTAATGGAGGGGGGGTCTGTCCTGGGGGGTCTGTAGTAATGGAGGGGGGCTCTATCCTGGGGGGTCTGTAGTAATGGAGGGGGGCTCTGTCCTGGGGGGTCTGTAGTAATGGAGGGGGTCTGTAGTAATGGAGGGGGGTCTGTCCTGGGGGGTCTGTAGTAATGGAGGGGGACTCTGTCCTGGGGGGTCTGTAGTAATGGAGGGGGGCTCTGTCCTGGGGAGTCTGTAGTAATGGAGGGGGGCTCTGTCCTGGGGGGTCTGTACTAATGGAGGGGGGTCCTGCCCTGGGAGGTCTGTAGTAATGGAGGGGGGGGGGCTCTGTCCTGGGGGGTCTGTAGTAATGGAGGGGGGCTCTGTCCTGGGGGGTCTGTAGTAATGGAGGGGGGCTCTGTCCTGCGGGGTCTGTAGTAATGGAGGGGGGTCTGTCCTGGGGGGTCTGTAGTAATGGAGGGGGGCTCTGTCCTGGGGGGTCTGTAGTAATGGAGGGGGTCTGTAGTAATGGGGGGGGTCTGTCCTGGGGGGTCTGTAGTAATGGAGGGGGACTCTGTCCTGGGGGGTCTGTAGTAATGGAGGGGGGCTCTGTCCTGGGGAGTCTGTAGTAATGGAGGGGGGCTCTGTCCTGGGGGGTCTGTACTAATGGAGGGGGGTCCTGCCCTGGGAGGTCTGTAGTAATGGAGGGGGGGGGGGCTCTGTCCTGGGGGGGTCTGTAGTAATGGAGGGGGGCTCTGTCCTGGGGGGTCTGTAGTAATGGAGGGGGGCTCTGTCCTGCGGGGTCTGTAGTAATGGAGGGGGTCTGTCCTGGGGGGTCTGTAGTAATGGAGGGAGCTCTGTCCTGGAAGGTCTGTAGTAATGGAGGGGGGCTCTGTCCTGGGGGTCTGTACTAATGGAGGGGGGTCCTGCCCTGGGGGGTCTGTACTAATGGAGGGGGGTCCTGCCCTGGGGGGTCTGTAGTAATGGAGGGGGGCTCTGTCCTGGGGGGTCTGTAGTAATGGAGGGGGGCTCTGTCCTGGGGGGTCTGTAGTAATGGAGGGGGTCTGTAGTAATGGGGGGGGGGTCTGTCCTGGGGGGTCTGTAGTAATGGAGGGGGACTCTGTCCTGGGGGGTCTGTAGTAATGGAGGGGGGCTCTGTCCTGGGGAGTCTGTAGTAATGGAGGGGGGCTCTGTCCTGGGGGGTCTGTACTAATGGAGGGGGGTCCTGCCCTGGGAGGTCTGTAGTAATGGAGGGGGGGGGGGCTCTGTCCTGGGGGGGTCTGTAGTAATGGAGGGGGGCTCTGTCCTGGGGGGTCTGTAGTAATGGAGGGGGGCTCTGTCCTGCGGGGTCTGTAGTAATGGAGGGGGTCTGTAGTAATGGAGGGGGGCTCTGTCCTGGGGGGTCTGTAGTAATGGAGGGGGACTCTGTCCTGGGGGGTCTGTAGTAATGGAGGGGGTGCTCTGTCCTGGGGGGGTCTGTACCAATGGAGGGGGGGTCCTGCCCTGGGGGGTTTGTAGTAATGGAGGGGGGCTCTGTCCTGGGGGGTCTGTAGTAATGGAGGGGGGTCTGTCCTGGGGGGTCTGTAGTAATGGAGGGGGGCTCTGTCCTGCGGGTTCTGTAGTAATGGAGGGGGCTCTGTCCTGGGGGGGTCTGTAGTAATGGAGGGGGGCTCTGTCCTGCGGGTTCTGTAGTAATGGAGGGGGCTCTGTCCTGGGGGGGTCTGTAGTAATGGAGGGGGGTCTGTCCTGGGGGGGTCTGTAGTAATGGTGGGGGGTCTGTCCTGGGGGGTCTGTAGTAATGGAGGGGGGGTCTGTCCTGGGGGGTCTGTAGTAATGGAGGGGGGCTCTATCCTGGGGGGTCTGTAGTAATGGAGGGGGGCTCTGTCCTGGGGGGTCTGTAGTAATGGAGGGGGTCTGTAGTAATGGAGGGGGGTCTGTCCTGGGGGGTCTGTAGTAATGGAGGGGGACTCTGTCCTGGGGGGTCTGTAGTAATGGAGGGGGGCTCTGTCCTGGGGAGTCTGTAGTAATGGAGGGGGGCTCTGTCCTGGGGGGTCTGTACTAATGGAGGGGGGTCCTGCCCTGGGAGGTCTGTAGTAATGGAGGGGGGGGGCTCTGTCCTGGGAGGTCTGTAGTAATGGAGGGGGGCTCTGTCCTGGGGGGTCTGTAGTAATGGAGGGGGGCTCTGTCCTGCGGGGTCTGTAGTAATGGAGGGGGGTCTGTCCTGGGGGGTCTGTAGTAATGGAGGGGGGCTCTGTCCTGGGGGGTCTGTAGTAATGGAGGGGGGTCTGTAGTAATGGAGGGGGGCTCTGTCCTGGGGGGTCTGTAGTAATGGAGGGGGGCTCTGTCCTGGGGGGTCTGTAGTAATGGAGGGGGGTCTGTCCTGGGGGGTCTGTAGTAATGGAGGGGGGCTCTGTCCTGCAGGTTCTCTAGTAATGGAGGGGGCTCTGTCCTGGGGGGTCTGTAGTAATGGAGGGGGGTCTGTCCTGGGGGGGTCTGTAGTAATGGAGGGGGGTCTGTCCTGGGGGGTCTGTAGTAATGGAGGGGGGGTCTGTCCTGGGGGGTCTGTAGTAATGGAGGGGGGCTCTGTCCTGGGGGGTCTGTAGTAATGGAGGGGGGCTCTGTCCTGGGGGGTCTGTAGTAATGGAGGGGGGCTCTGTCCTGGGGGGTCTGTAGTAATGGAGGGGGGCTCTGTCCTGGGGGGTCTGTAGTAATGGAGGGGGACTCTGTCCTGGGGGGTCTGTAGTAATGGAGGGGGGCTCTGTCCTGGGGAGTCTGTACTAATGGAGGGGGGTCTGTCCTGGGGGTCTGTATTAATGGAGGGGGGGTCTGTCCTGGGGGGGTCTGTACTAATGGAGGGGGGGGGTCTGTCCTGGGGGGGTCTGTACTAATGGAGGGGGGTTTTCCTGGGGGGGTCTGCACTGTGTAAGGTCTGTACTTAGGGAGGGGTTTATACTTAGTGCAGGTTCTGCACTGATGGAGGGGGTCTATACTTAGTGGAGGGGGTCTATACTTAGTGGAGGGGGTCTGTACTGAGGGGCGATTATAGTTGGTGGAAGGGGGGGTGACCCCAACCATAGTGATGCCAATGCAGCTGCGGGCTCTTCTTTCCCCCCTCCCTCTCCCCCCTCCCTCTCCCTCTTGCGCACGCTGCTGTACTAGTGAGCAGCGCTTGCCAGCACAGCTGCCCACTATGTATCTTCCCCTGCCTTCATATACCCAGGGAAGAAACAGAATAGAAAAAGGAGCAGAGAAGAGGATTGTGGGACATGTAGTCCCGAGGACTGGCAGCCCCACTGTAACACAGAAACTGCAGCTCACACAGCATGCTCAGCTAAATGGGAGAGAGAGAGAGATACAGGAGCCCGGGAAAGCTTTCAGGGAAATACACCCAGGACTCCAGAGGGAGCGGACAGTGCTGAGAGAACCCCGCTGACCTGCGCCACCAGAGGGAAAGCCACACAGCCTAGCGCCATCCCTGGCAGAGAAAGGAATGGAGTCATTGCCGGAATATAGATCTGGGCTCTACACAGCGAAGTCGCCACGGGCAATTCAGAGTGAGCTGACTCCTGATCAGAGGAACCACCGCTGTATCGCTGGGTCAGGTGAGAGGGCCGATCGGCCATTATCTACTAACGTCCATAGGAACTGCAGTCTCTGATCATCTCCTTTATTATGTCTGCAGTCTCTAATCATCTCCTGTACTATGTCTGCAGTCTCTGATCATCTCCTGTAGTATGTCTGCAGTCTCTGATCATCTCCTGTATTATGTCTGCAGTCTCTGATCATCTCCTGTACTATGTCTGCAGTCTCTGATCATCTCCTGTACTATGTCTGCAGTCTCTGATCATCTCCTGTACTATGCCTGCAGTCTCCGATCATCTCCTGTATTATGTCTGCAGTCTCTGATCATCTCCTGTAGTATGTCTGCAGTCTCTGATCATCTCCTGTACTATGTCTGCAGTCTTTGATCATCTCTTATATCCTGTCTGCAGTCTCTGATCATCTCCTGTATTATGTCTGCAGTCTCTGATCATCTCCTGTATTATGTCTGCAGTCTCTGATCATCTCCTGTACTATGTCTGCAGTCTCTGATCATCTCCTGTACTATGTCCGCAGTCTCTGATCATCTCCTGTACTATGCCTGCAGTCTCTGATCATCTCCTGTATTATGTCTGCAGTCTCTGATCATCTCCTGTATTATGTCTGCAGTCTCTGATCATCTCCTGTATTATGTCTGCAGTCTCTGATCATCTCCTGTAGTATGACTGCAGTCTCTGATCATCTCCTGTACTATGTCTGCAGTCTCTGATCATCTCCTGTAGTATGTCTGCAGTCTCTGATCATCTCCTGTAGTATGTCTGTCTGCAGTCTCTGATCATCTCTTGTACTATGTCTGCAGTCTCTGATCATCTCCTGTACTATGTCTGCAGTCTCTGATCATCTCCTGTACTATGTCTGCAGTCTCTGATCATCTCCTGTACTATGTCTGCAGTCTCTGATCATCTCCTGTACTATGTCTGCAGTCTCTGATCATCTCTTGTATTATGTCTGCAGTCTCTGATCATCTCCTGTAGTATGTCTGCAGTCTCTGATCATCTCCTGTATTATGTCTGCAGTCTCTGACCATCTCCTGTACTATGTCTGCAGTCTTTGATCATCTCTTATATCCTGTCTGCAGTCTCTGATCATCTGTAGTATGTCTGCAGTCTTTGATCAACTCCTGTATTATGTCTGCAGTCTCTGATCATCTCCTGTACTATGTCTGCAGTCTCTGATCATCTCCTGTATTATGTCTGCAGTTTCTGATCATCTCCTGTATTATGTCTGCAGTCTCTGATCATCTCCTGTACTATGTCTGCAGTCTCTGATCATCTCCTGTACTATGTCTGCAGTCTCTGATCATCTCCTGTACTATGCCTGCAGTCTCTGATCATCTCCTGTATTATGTCTGCAGTCTCTGATCATCTCCTGTAGTATGTCTGCAGTCTCTGATCATCTCCTGTAGTATGTCTGCAGTCTCTGATCATCTCCTGTACTATGTCTGCAGTCTTTGATCATCTCTTATATCCTGTCTGCAGTCTCTGATCATCTCCTGTATTATGTCTGCAGTCTCTGATCATCTCCTGTATTATGTCTGCAGTCTCTGATCATCTCCTGTACTATGTCTGCAGTCTCTGATCATCTCCTGTATTATGTCTGCAGTTTCTGATCATCTCCTGTATTATGTCTGCAGTCTCTGATCATCTCCTGTACTATGTCTGCAGTCTCTGATCATCTCCTGTACTATGTCTGCAGTCTCTGATCATCTCCTGTACTATGCCTGCAGTCTCTGATCATCTCCTGTATTATGTCTGCAGTCTCTGATCATCTCCTGTAGTATGTCTGCAGTCTCTGATCATCTCCTGTACTATGTCTGCAGTCTTTGATCATCTCTTATATCCTGTCTGCAGTCTCTGATCATCTCCTGTATTATGTCTGCAGTCTCTGATCATCTCCTGTATTATGTCTGCAGTCTCTGATCATCTCCTGTACTATGTCTGCAGTCTCTGATCATCTCCTGTACTATGTCTGCAGTCTCTGATCATCTCCTGTACTATGCCTGTAGTCTCTGATCATCTCCTGTATTATGTCTGCAGTCTCTGATCATCTCCTGTATTATGTCTGCAGTCTCTGATCATCTCCTGTATTATGTCTGCAGTCTCTGATCATCTCCTGTAGTATGACTGCAGTCTCTGATCATCTCCTGTAGTATGTCTGTCTGCAGTCTCTGATCATCTCTTGTACTATGTCTGCAGTCTCTGATCATCTCCTGTACTGTGTCTGCAGTCTCTGATCATCTCTTATATCCTGTCTGCAGTCTCTGATCATCTCCTGTACTATGTCTGCAGTCTCTGATCATCTCCTGTACTATGTCTGCAGTCTCTGATCATCTCCTGTAGTATGTCTGTCTGCAGTCTCTGATCATCTCTTGTACTATGTCTGCAGTCTCTGGTCATCTCCTGTACTATGTCTGCAGTCTCTGATCATCTCCTGTACTATGTCTGCAGTCTCTGATCATCTCCTGTACTATGTCTGCAGTCTCTGATCATCTCCTGTACTATGTCTGCAGTCTCTGATCATCTCTTGTATTATGTCTGCAGTCTCTGATCATCTCCTGTACTATGTCTGCAGTCTCTGACCATCTCCTGTACTATGTCTGCAGTCTTTGATCATCTCTTATATCCTGTCTGCAGTCTCTGATCATCTGTAGTATGTCTGCAGTCTTTGATCAACTCCTGTATTATGTCTGCAGTCTCTGATCATCTCCTGTACTATGTCTGCAGTCTCTGATCATCTCCTGTATTATGTCTGCAGTTTCTGATCATCTCCTGTATTATGTCTGCAGTCTCTGATCATCTCCTGTACTATGTCTGCAGTCTCTGATCATCTCCTGTACTATGTCTGCAGTCTCTGATCATCTCCTGTACTATGTCTGCAGTCTCTGATCATCTCCTGTACTATGCCTGCAGTCTCTGATCATCTCCTGTATTATGTCTGCAGTCTCTGATCATCTCCTGTAGTATGTCTGCAGTCTCTGATCATCTCCTGTACTATGTCTGCAGTCTTTGATCATCTCTTATATCCTGTCTGCAGTCTCTGATCATCTCCTGTATTATGTCTGCAGTCTCTGATCATCTCCTGTATTATGTCTGCAGTCTCTGATCATCTCCTGTACTATGTCTGCAGTCTCTGATCATCTCCTGTACTATGTCTGCAGTCTCTGATCATCTCCTGTACTATGCCTGCAGTCTCTGATCATCTCCTGTATTATGTCTGCAGTCTCTGATCATCTCCTGTATTATGTCTGCAGTCTCTGATCATCTCCTGTATTATGTCTGCAGTCTCTGATCATCTCCTGTAGTATGACTGCAGTCTCTGATCATCTCCTGTACTATGTCTGCAGTCTCTGATCATCTCCTGTAGTATGTCTGTCTGCAGTCTCTGATCATCTCTTGTACTATGTCTGCAGTCTCTGATCATCTCCTGTACTGTGTCTGCAGTCTCTGATCATCTCTTATATCCTGTCTGCAGTCTCTGATCATCTCCTGTACTATGTCTGCAGTCTCTGATCATCTCCTGTACTATGTCTGCAGTCTCTGATCATCTCCTGTAGTATGTCTGTCTGCAGTCTCTGATCATCTCTTGTACTATGTCTGCAGTCTCTGATCATCTCCTGTACTATGTCTGCAGTCTCTGATCATCTCCTGTACTATGTCTGCAGTCTCTGATCATCTCCTGTACTATGTCTGCAGTCTCTGATCATCTCTTGTATTATGTCTGCAGTCTCTGATCATCTCCTGTACTATGTCTGCAGTCTCTGACCATCTCCTGTACTATGTCTGCAGTCTTTGATCATCTCTTATATCCTGTCTGCAGTCTCTGATCATCTGTAGTATGTCTGCAGTCTTTGATCAACTCCTGTATTATGTCTGCAGTCTCTGATCATCTCCTGTACTATGTCTGCAGTCTCTGATCATCTCCTGTATTATGTCTGCAGTTTCTGATCATCTCCTGTAGTATGTCTGCAGTCTCTGATCATCTCCTGTATTATGTCTGCAGTCTCTGATCATCTCCTGTATTATGTCTGCAGTCTCTGATCATCTCCTGTAGTATATCTGCAGTCTCTGACCTTCTCCTGTACTATGTCTGCAGTCTTTGATCATCTATTATATCCTGTCTGCAGTCTCTGATCATCTCCTGTAGTATGTCTGCAGTCTCTGATCATCTCCTGTAGTATGTCTGCAGTCTCTGATCATCTCTTGTACTATGTCTGCAGTCTCTGATCATCTCTTGTACTATGTCTGCAGTCTCTGATCATCTCCTGTACTATGTCTGCAGTCTCTGATCATCTCCTGTACTATGCCTGCAGTCTCTGATCATCTCCTGTATTATGTCTGCAGTCTCTGATCATCTCCTGTATTATGTCTGCAGTCTCTGATCATCTCTTGTATTATGTCTGCAGTCTCTGATCATCTCCTGTATTATGTCTGCAGTCTCTGATCATCTCCTGTATTATGTCTGCAGTCTCTGATCATCTCCTGTACCATGTCTGCAGTCTCTGACCATCTTCTGTATTATGTCTGGGGGCTCTTTCTAACAGACTCTCTAACAGAAGCCCTCTCTGTGTGCATCAGAGAGACTCCCCTCCAGGTCTCATTAGTGTACGCTCTTCCTGTATTTTCTTTATTAAAAGATCACAGGAGGATCCCAGGGTAACAAAGACTTCTTAGGGGAGCATCTCTGTGTTTGAGTCGTTGCCATAGAAACATTTGTAAAGGGGAGGAGTTGGTAAGATGACCACGCCCATGTGGGGGCGCCAGAAATATTTCTGCACCCAGGCGCCGGTGACCCTAGGATCGGCCCTGGGTACCATTTTAACTTGGGGCATCAGTGGTTAGTGGCTTATACTGCTTATAGATTGAGGCCTATATTGGGACAGGATTAGGAGAGTTTAGCCTGACATTAGGGTTTGTCTTGTGTTGTGTCTTGCAGATAAAATGGATAAATTTAATGACCATGACTTCTCCCCAACTTCATTGATAAGTACAGAGAGCTGCCCTGTCTGTGACAAGTGAAACACCAATTTTATAACAACAAAATAAAGAGGAAGGCAGCACTGGATCAACTGTTGGAATTGGTGAAGCCGGTGATTCCCATGGCAGACATCAGTTATTTGAAGTGCAAAATTGGTGACCTGAGGAGCACATATAATAGGGAGCACAAAAAGGTCCAGGATTCCATGAGATCAGGAGCAGCAGCAGATGACATATACCGTATGTCCCCAGGCTATGGTACTATGACAGACTGCGGTTTTTGTCAGACCAGAGTGAACCCAGGCCATCACTCTCAACCCCTCCTTCCACACTTCCTTCCACTCTTCCTTCCACCTCAGATGAGGCTTCCGACGTACAACCTGGGCCTTCCACCCAGGAAGATGTGGAGGAGCCCAGCTTGAGCCAGGTATAGCACTGTTCAACAAATTTCTTGTCAAAAAATTAATGATGCTAACTAGATGTTATTATTGATCACTAATTTCTGATTTAACAAAGTGGTTTACATATCAATAGACAATAGTAGCCAAAAATGATTGGGACAAGAATGAAAAATGCTGGGGTCAGAATGATAGTCTTTTCTATTTGTTAACATTCAATTTGCAACAGTCATGAGCTCAAATTTGTGTGTGATTGATGACCAAAAAACTAAAACTATGTCCCATTTTCATGCACAGGAAAGTCTCAGCCAGGAGGAGGCCGTGGAAAGTGGCAGCCAGGAGGTGGTCGTGCCCAGTAGCCTGACCGAATCCCAGGTTCCTCCCCTCCGCCTTACATCAAAAAGGCCCAGGAAGGGGAGGAACGTGGAGGAGTCAGCGGCTGCAGGCTACTGCGGTACTCACAAACACCCCTAATGTCCAGGAGGCCTTTGCATGTATGACGGCCAGCAAAATGCAAGAAATGGAGGAGGGCCAACGCCTCATCTGTGAGGAAGTCATATTTCAGGCCCTAAATAAGGGGGTGAGGGGCCAACTCTCCAATAAAAGTCACGTATGTGAGTTGGACCATACTCCTCCTCCACCTCCTGCAACACCTCCGACACCACAGCTACAGCCTGTAAGGAAGCGTGCAAGGAAGTCTTGAGAGCGATGGCCTGGGTTCGGTCTGGTCTGGCAAAAGACGCAGGCTGTTGTAAGACCACAGCCTCGGGACATACATGTCACCTGCTGCTGATCTCGATCTCTTGGAGTCCTGGACCGGATTGTGCTCCCTATTAAATGGACTCCTCAGGCTACCAATTTGGCCTGTCAAATAATTGATGTCTGCCCTGGGGTACAAAGGCTTTACCAATTTAAACAGTTTATCTGCGTTGCCTTCCTCCTTATTTTGTTATGACCCCTAATAAATTTGTAATTTGTTTTTTAGAAATACTTGGCTATGTGTTTTAGTGCAAAAAGGACAGTTTGTTTGTGAGTAGGCAGGTACATTTCAAAAATACAATGTCAGATTAACAAGGGACACCAACACCAAACAACCTCTTTTGATGTTAAAAAAATAAAAGATAATAATGGTGTTGTGGTAACTTGACAACACAAAACAACAAAAAAAATTATGGAGATCACTAAAAAAAAAAAAAAGAATTTCGGGAGATCTGGAGAAAAAAAAAAGTAGATCACTATAAAAAAAAAACAAATAAACATTATTCTGGAGATCTGACGAAAAAAATTAATTGATTATTCAGGAGATCACGAGAAATAATAAGAAATCAGTTTGTCAGAACTCATCTATTCTAGCATTATAAAGAAGAAGAGAATGCGCTGCATTGAAAGATTAAAAAATTTGCAGTGTGATGAATGTGCTATCTCCATTACGAACGCTAGTTTTACAAGATCTCGTAATTGATTCAGAGCATGCGTGGAATTTTGCGCCTCGTACTTGTGTACACACGCTCGGAATTTCCAACAACAACGTTTTTTGTCTGAAAATTTGAGTACCTGCTCTCAAACATTTTTTGTCGGAAATTGCGACAGCAAATGTCTGATGGAGCATACATAGGGTTGGACTTTCCAACAACAAGCTCACATCGAACATTTCCCGTCAGAAATTCTGACCATGTGTACGCGGCATTAGTTCTCTAAGCGCGGCATTAGTTCTCTCAAAACAGAAATATCATCACTACCTTGTAATCCATCTTCTAAATGCGGCCAGGACTTGTATTAAAACCAACTGGAAACCCAATTTAACACCCATGGTAGGTAAGTGGGTCAGGCCAATAAATTAATAAAAAAACCATCCTGCGCTTAATCCAGGGAAATCCTCAAAGAAGACTATGGTGGGCAATAATTTCAACAATGCAGACCGAGCAATCTTCCAAATACTGTAAAAACATACACAAGAGGGCGCAAAGGCCTAGTGCATTACCACAAAAAACATTTATTAAATAGCTCTGAGGAAGAGGGTCTGTCCCCCGAAACACGTAAGCTTTTCCACCGCGTGGCATCAGATGAGATACCCGACTCACCTGCTGGAGATATATACTTAACAGGCTTAATTTTATTCCAGTTTTCTGCGTATAACACTGTTGGGTGTTCTTAATAAATGCTTTCTATGGTAATGCACTAGGCATTTGCTCCCTTTTATGTATGTTTTTACAATATTGGGCAGGAAATGACATTAGGATCTCATGATGTCTTAGAGAAAGCAGGGAGCACGGTTTCACAAGATGTGGTTTTACTGGACCCAGTTCCAGTTTTCTGATAGGAGAATCAGACCATCCTGATTGCTGTTATCTCCTTATGAGATAAGCAGTGTTGGCAGCATCTGTTAGTGCTGCTTGTCTCCTCCCCAGTACTCTCTTTATTGATTGTGAGATCATTCATAGGTCTAGGTGGCCCCACAATACACAGTATGTTGAAAATCATTTTAATCTGTGGTAAGTGAAATATAGTACAGCTGTGGAGGCCCCTGTAGATGTCCTGTGTGGTCACCCAATTCACAAAATTACAGCTAGCAATGACTGGTACAGACAAAGCAATTTTTAACGTATACTTCAATGCAATCATTAAAATCTCTTATATTCTTTAACATTTTAGTGTAATTTACAAAGTGTTTTTCA
The DNA here is from genome assembly GCA_037952835.1 of Lithobates septentrionalis. Lineage (NCBI taxonomy): Eukaryota > Metazoa > Chordata > Amphibia > Anura > Ranidae > Lithobates > Lithobates septentrionalis. Next base: position 227,911 of record JBBDGP010001513.1, read on the forward strand.
ATATTTTTAATTCCATAACTTTAATTAAAGTAAAACCTGGTGATCCTGCTATAAACATCCTTGTTTAGTCACTTCCTGAAGTCCTTTGTTGCCGATGTAACGATGGTGGACTATAAGTGTAATATTGTGCTCTCTCATCCCTTATCTATAGTTGTGTCCCTTTAATGCTGGGCGCCAGTGACTGTCATCATATCCGTGAGCCAACCCAATGGATTGTGGGATTAATAGTCTTTCTGGTCATCCCAGGGTCCTTGCTACCATTCGAGGAGACTTCTGGGAGAGACTATAAAGGAGTCAGGAGATCCGCCTTGGGCTCTCTTCTTCCTGGGCTTGTGTGATGCACATCTCTCCATGACGGGAAGGGAAAGGCTGTGGCCTACCATGCGGTGTAAGAGCCCTTTCTCACTGGGGCGGGGGCGGCGTCGGCGGTAAAACGCCGCTATTATTAGCGCCGTTTTACCGTCTGTATTCGGCCGCTAGCGGGGCGGTTTTACCCCCGCTAGCGGCCGAGAAAGGGTTAAATACCACCGCAAAGCGCCTCTGCAGAGGCGCTTTGCTGGCGGTATAGCCGCGCCGTCCCATTGATTTCAATGGGCAGGAGCGGTGAAGGAGCGGTATACACTCCGCTCCTTCACCGCTCCGAAGATGCTGCTGGCAGGACTTTTTTTACCGTCCTGCCAGCGCATCGCTCCAGTGTAAAAGCCCTCGGGGCTTTCACACTGGAATGAAAGCAGCGGCACTTTCGGGCCAGTTTGGAGGCGCTATGATTAACGCAATAGCGCCTGCAAACCGCCCCAGTGTGAAAGGGCTCTAAAAGAGATTCCAGCCCGGCCTTGGAGGGCCTACAATCTGCTTGCTGTTCGTCAGACATCTACACGGCACCCACTCAGCAGCTCGACATCACGTTCGTCCACCTTTTGCACCTGTGAGTCATCGCTGGTGGCTTCATGAACAGATGTCTCTTCCCGGGTCAATGATTGCACGGCATCTAGTTCGGTCCAGTCGTTGGTGAGAGGACAATTGCCCATCTTCTCTGCAATCTTGTCCTGGTTACTTTATTGGAACACTGTGTACAGACACCTTTACCTTGGGAACACTTTACTGCACTTCTATTTGAACACTGTACATAGACACCTTTACCTACAACTATTTCAAGTAGTACCATTAGCCTGTTTAAGCCAGTCATTCAGTCAAGACACCACTGTGCCTTATTGGATATAATCTAATGAGCTCCATCTGCCGGTGAAGACTATCAGGCCTGCATCTCGGTCATTACTGTTGTTGCTATTTAAAGGGCCCTACACTATCTTATTTCTGTTTGATCTCTCATTAGGATTTAAAGGTTGAATAGGCCGGCCTGGGGTTCCCCTTTAGAGTGTGACTACCTGCATTAAACACTTAACCATTCATTGTCCTATAGGTCATGCTTCAGGTGATTTTCCATTGTACATACAGTATATGTATATTGAATCTTTATACTGTTAACTGTTCTCAACCACTTCCGGACAGCCGCACACAGATATACGTCCTAACTTTGAAGAGGAATATCGTTCTTATGGAAGCAGCTAGCTGCTATAACCCCAGTGTTCTCTTCTTTGGCCGGCGGTCCAGTTTCCGATAATAGTGGTCTCTGCGGTGGATTCGCTGCAAGATCACTTTTATCGGCAGCGGGAGAGGGACCCCCCCCTCCCGCCATGCTCCGGTGCCCTCCCCAGCTTACCGTAGCCGTCGGCAGCAGCAGAGGCGATCAGATCCTCTTCCTTGCTGGGTATGGAGACGAGTGAGGGGAAGATGGCCCCCACCCGTCTCCATACCATTTTTTTAAATGACAATTTTTTTTTTTATTGCATTTTAGTGTAAATTTGAGATCTGAGGTTTTTTTGACCCCAGATCTCATATTTAAGAGGTCCTGTCATGCTTTTTTTTCTATTACAAGGGATACTTACATTCCTTGCAATAGGAATAAATGTGACACAATTTTTCTTTTTTAAAAGAACAGTGTAAAAATAAAAAATAAATTGTAAAAAAAATAAGAAAAAAACAATTTTTTAAACACGGCCCGTCGAGCTCGCGTGCAGAAGCGAATGCATACGTGAGTAACGTCCGCATATGAAAACAGTGTTCAAACCACACATGTGAGGTATCGCTGTGATCGTTAGAGTGAGAGCAATAATTCTAGCCCTAGATCATGCAACCTGTAGAATTTTTTAAATGTCGCCTATTGAGAATTTTAAGGGTAAAAGTTGGTCGCCATTCCACGAGTGGGCGCAATTTTTAAGTGTGACATGTTGGGTATCAATTTACTCGGCGTAACATTATCTTTCACAATATTAAAAAAAAAAAAAAATGGGCTAACTTTACTGTTGTCTTATTTTTTAATTCAAAAAAGTGTATTTTTTCCAAAAAAAGTGCGCTTGTAAGACCGCTGCGCAAATACGGTGTGAAAGTATTGCAATGACCACCATTTTATTCTCTAGGGTGTTAGAAAAAAAATGTATAATGTTTGGGGGTTCTAAGTAATTTTCTAGCAAAAAAAAAAATGTTTTTAACTTGTAAATAATAAATCTCAAAAAAGAGGCTCGGTCCTTAAGTGGTTAAGCTGTCTTCTGGGGAATTCCTCACCCGGATCTGGGCTGTTATTCAGACCTCGGTTGACCTATTGCCCTCTGCTGTAAATTAATGCTACTTTGCTTACTCCAGTAAAAGCTGAGATAATATAAACATATTGACTCGTGACGTGTCATTTAAAGGTGTTTGTGAAAGATGTCTGAACCCAGAGTGTCAGGTGGGTTGGAAGGTTCACAGGGTCATGGTGATGCAGATGAGCAGCTAAATCCAAGCAGCCCCCAAGTTTACCATGCTACACCACCATCAGGAAACATGCCTGAGATTGGCCATGCAGCCATCACTGAAGTGATGCCCCATCATATTGAATTAGGCTTGGAATCTTCCACTGATTTAATGTATATTATATACTCTATGTTGTTGACCTGGGAGAGAAGGGCATAGCAGGGGGTGACTGACAGCTTCAGATCTGCAGTCCCCTCTGTAGAGCTGACACAGTGTCATATTTAATTCACTGAAAGCACACTTAATAAATATGTAATGGGGCCACAGGAGGAGTTGGCAAGCACAATAAACACCCATACCTGGACACAGGCTTCATGACCGTTGTAGATTACATTTTTTTCTGTTAAGCTTTATCCACAACAGTCAATTGTAAAATGTATTTGTTATTGTAACATGTGGTAACACACGTTGGTGCATTGGGGTACCATTCATTTTCAATGGCACTCCAATGCGCCTCCACAATGTACCCGCATTTCAACACGTGGTAACACTACCTCACGTCGTGTTGCCCTGCATTACCAGTCTGGTGCAATTTTCAGGCTACTGCAGGTGTATTAGGAGCCCAGTTAAATGAATGGACTTCCTTAACCGCTTGCGGACCAGCCACCGCAGTTATACTGCGACAGGTTGGCTCCGCTGCGCGAAATCACGTAGCTGTACGTGATCTCGCGAGGTATCGATAGCGGGTGCGCTGTGTGCCCGCCGCAAGCTCTGTGAGTCCGACTGTGGATCCCGCGGATTCGATGTCCGCTGGGATACCCGCGATCGTCTCACAGAGAGGAAGGACGGGGAAATGCTGATGTAAACAAGCATTTCCCCGTTCTGCCTAGTGACACTGACACTAATCACAGCTCCCTGTAATCGGGAGCGGTGATCAGTGTCATGTCACACATAACCCATCCCCCCCACAGTTAGAATCACTCCCTAGGACACACTTAACCCCTGCAGCGCCCCTAGTGGTTAACCCCCTCACTGGCAGTCACATTTACACAGCATTTTTAATCGCACTGATCGCTGTATAAATGTGAATGGTCCCAAAATAGCGCCAAAAGTGTCCGATCTGTCTGCCATAATAATGTCGCAGTCACAATAAAAATCGCTGATCGCCGCCATTACTGGTAAAAAAAAAAAATATTAATAAAAATGCCTTAAACTATCCCCTATTTTGTAGACGCTATAACTTTTGCGCAAACCAATCAATAAACGCTTATTGTGATATTTTTTTTACCAAAAATATGTAGAAGAATACATATTGGCCTAAACTGAGGAAAAAAATGATTTTTTAAATATTTTTTGGGGATATTTATTATAGCAAAAAGTAAAAAATATTGCTTTTTTGTCAAAATTGTTGCTCTTTTATAGTGCAAAAAATAAAAGCCGCAGAAGTGATCAAATACCACCAAAAGTAAGCTCTATTTGTGGGGGGAAAAGGACATCAATTTTGTTTGGGAGCCACGTCTCACGACCGCGCAATTGTCAGTTAAAGCGACGCAGTGCTGAATCGCAAAAAGTGCTCCGGTCAGGAAGGGGGCAAATCCTTCCGGGGCTGAAGTCACGCAACATAACACGCGAACCACAATGGACTGACATGGTGTGAATGGGCTATTAGTGTAAGTAGACAGCTGGGTTGCTCTGGATATTAGTAGGTTACTTTCTCTGTCCCTAACTCAAGTGTGGCTTTCACACACGTGGCTCTGATATTACAGAAACGTACCCAAAAGTGCTCTACCCTCCTTTGTTGCTCACATAGGTCTCTCTTGTTGCTAAGTTAACCTTCAAAGAGCTACAGAACCAGGGACTCATTCAGCCCACTTGTGAGCACTGCTCAACCACCGAAGCTGACCACGAATGTTCTCCTGCAACTCTGGGGTTTAATAGATACAAGAGGAGCAGCGCTGTGATAAAAAAGTTCTATATGATAAAACCAGAACAAAAATTGTGAAAATATTAAGCCCAAAAAAATTTGGGATAGGCTCCAAGTTCATAAATTACATAAACAGCTGGACCGTCCTATTCAAAAACCAATCTTGGATGGTAAATAGAAGAAGCGTGAATAATTGAAAATCAATGAGTCCTTCACCACACCACTGTGATAGTAAAAATGCGCGCTTACCAAATGGCAAGCTTGGAAGAGCTTGCGACCTTAACCCGGTCGGGGCCTTTCAGGGTGAAACCATCAGGGAGAGGCACGCCACTTTGGCTTGGATTAAGCACGCTGTTCTTCCAATTACCACTCTATGTGGAGATGTGACCCCTGGCTAGGGCTAAACCTCCGGGGAGGTATACCTAGGCGCAGGGTTCTACAAATTCTGTCTCCACTCCTGTAAGTGTGTCATTTCCTTTAATTTTTGTGTGTTTTAAAGTTCTGCTGGGCTCTATAGTTCCACAGGCAAGGGGGAGAACTCTGGGGTTTCTGTTCTCTTTGGAACTTCACACCAACAGCTTGGTCCCAGGCTCTGCCCATGAGAACTTCCACCAACAATCATACCATATATTTTCATAAGATTTCCTAGACCCACTGCTATGACACATACAAAGTTGATCTGTACTCTGCAGCTCTGCAGGCACCTTATGAGTTGGAGATAACTTACTTTCTCCAGATTTTGCAAAGAAACAGCAGATAAAGTGGAGTTCCACCACGGCCACTGTCACATATGTGGTGGAGAAAAAACTGAAAAGGGGGCTTCTCTTACACCTCTTTCCCAACAACCCTTAGATGTGGCAGGTAGTACTGGCTGTCAGATGTGTGGGTCAGATGACTGCAAGGCCATCTTAATGCATGGGCACCCTGGGCACTGCTCAGGGGCCCTAAGTGCATGTGAGCCCCCTGATAATCTTGCATTACGTACTATTTGCCAACTGTCCCGGATTTGCTGGGACAGTCACAGTTTTTACTAAGCTGTCCCGGGGTGGCCCTTCTGCCTCCCCCTCTGTACTGTGCCCTTTGTGTTGATTAGCCTTTGATTTTGGCATGTTTTCTTATTGTTTAAAATTGATTTGATTTAAAGTACTGATAATTATAGGTTTAATTTTATCAGCTTTTTATACTTTCATTTTTGAGAGTAAGTGTATACATTGGGGCAGGCTGGTAAGGGTCCAAGTGCATTACATTGCCTAGAGGCCCATGATGCTATTCAGATGGCCGTGGACGACTGCAGTCCACTGGGTAGGAACCAGATGCAGGTACACAACAGCACCTGAGCAGGACGCAGAAGCATGCCCAGGACATGTGGCAAAGGTTGGTAACAGCTGGGCAGCGAGGTACCAAATTAGAAAACACGTTTTGGATGGAGTAAGGCAAGGTTAAAACCCCTGGCAGTTTTTTTTTTTTTGTCATCTGTGTCCCATTGGGGAGATTTCTCTTCATGTCCTGTTCCATAGCTAAAACAGTGAGAGGAAATCCCTTCAAATAGAGGGAATTTCTGGTTATTACCAGGGTCACCATATCTACTGCAGCCGAAGATTTCCCCCTATTCCTGTTCTGGTAACAACACAAAATTTGGCATTTTCTTTCACTTTCCATGATAATGGAAAACATGACAAATAAAGAGGGTGAATCTCCCTAATGGGGACACAAACAGCAATGAAAACCTAACATTTGTTCTAACCCCTCTACAAGTAAAAAAAAGGTTGGTCGTTATTTACAGTATACTCTAAGTCAAAAGAGATCATTTTTATACAGCTATTTTAAACAGAATCAACTGATAAACTACTATATTTTATGGTATATATTAACCACATGCCGATCAGCGCACGACAATGTACGTTGGCACAATAGCTGGACAAATGGGCATACAGGTACGTATCCTTTAAATCACGGTATTGTGGGCGCACGTGTGCCTGCCGCATACTCCATGACCGTGCCCACGGGTCCTGCAGACTCGACGTCTGCCGGGGGCCCGCGATCGTGTCACGGAGCGGCAGAACGGGAAGATGCCTATGTAATCAAGGCATCTCCCTGTTCTGCCAAGTGACATGACAGGGATCTACTGCTCCCTGTCGTCGGGAGCAATGATCGCTGTCATGTGAGTGGAAGCCCATCACCCCCCACATTTAGAATCACTCCCTAGGACACACTTAACCCCTTGATCGCACCCTAGTGTTTAACCCCTTCCTTGCCAGTGTCATTTACACAGTAATCAGTGCATTTTTATAGCACCGATTGCTGTATAAATGACAATGGTTCCAAAATAGTGTCAAAAGTGTCCGATGTGTTTGCCATAATGTCGCAGTCACAATAAAAATCGCAGATCGCCGCCATTACTAATTAAAAAAAAAAAACATTAAAATGCCAAAAATCTATCCCCTATTTTGTAGACATGATAACTTTTGCGCAAACCAATCAATATACGCTTATTGCAATTTTTTTTACCAGAATATGTAAAAGAATACATATGGCCTAAACTGAGAAAGAAATTAGTTTTGGGCATATTTATTATAGCAAAAAAAAATTTTTTTCAAAATTTTTTTTTCAAAATTGTCACTCTTTTTTTTTTTTTTATAGCGCAAAAAATAAAAACTGCAGAGGTGATCAAATACCTCCTAAAGAAAGCTCTATTTGTGGGGGGAAAAAGGACATCAATTTTGTTTAGGTGCAACGTTGCATGACCGCGCAATTGTCAGTTAAAGTGACGCAGTGCCGTATTGCAAAAAGTGTTCTGGTCAGGAAGGGGGTAAATCCCTCCGGGGCTGAAGTGGTTAATTTTTTCCCAAAATAGCTTGGGTATTTATGAAGTGCGGGCACCAAATAAATTCTATTCCAAAGCAGCAAGGCAGGACTGCTTTCCTTAAAAGTGTTAAAAAAAAAAGGGCAACTCAGAGCTGCAAGAAAAAGTGCAAATGATGAAGTTAGTCATTACAGATTGGAAAGGAGGGTTTTTTCAGGACATGGGCTAAGTCTGTTATGAAAACAAAACTCTGTGTATGGAGTGGAGAGAAACAAGAGTGTGCGGATCACTGAGGTGGCTTATATAGATTTCCATGTTTATGAAGATATAAATCTGATCAGAGAGTTAAATTCCAACATGTCGGTTTATGACAAAGCCTGTTACAGCTTTCAAAGCTTGGAAAGTATTTCTCTTTTAAACTGTGCGACCTTTAATGTCAGGCTGGAAGTGCTTTCAAGTTTCCTGCCTGATGCCAGAGGCTTCAAAAAGACCATCACTCAATATAAACAATGACTTATTCATGGGATCACTAGTTAAAGTAGATGTAAAATATAATACCATAGGTGTGTGCAGACTATTGAAATAGGGTGTGCACCCCAAAGCTCAAATACATATGCATGTGTGTGTGCATGTGTATATATATACTGACGGTGTCAATGTGGATTGACACCGTCAGTGGATGGTGTCCTAAGGGCAGAGATTGGTGTTATTAGGGCAGTGGGTGGTGTCAGTAGTTTTTATTATTTTATTTTATATACATTTTTACCGTTGTATTTTTTTTTAGTAATATTTTCCAAATTTTTTTAGGAGAAAAAAGCAGAACATTTTTTTATTTGGTGAAATATCAGGGTTCTAAACAGGGGGAATATGCACCACACAGGATGATTAGGGTGTGCCCTAAAATATTTCCTATTTAAACGTAATGGCAAAGACAGCCCCAGATGATGTCTGTTAAGACGAAACGTGTCGGATCCAAGTCCTCTTTATGCCATTACGTCCTGTCTTGATGTCTACAAGGAATATTCTGATGTGCGCTTTTATATCTACTGAAATGTGAGTGTTCTACATTATTTAACCGCTTGATATCCACGCTATAGCCGAATGACGGCTACAGCGCAGACCTGCATTCCCGGGAGGCCGTCATATGACGGCCTCCCCTGTGCACGTGCCCTGCGCACGCCCTGCAGGGCGCGCGTGGAGCGCGCTGTGATCACAGAGTCACTGAGACTCGGGTGATCACCGATCCAAGTAAGGGGCCGGTCCCGGCCCCTTACCATGTGATCAGCTGTCAGCCAATGACAGCTGATCACATGATCAAAACAAAAGCTCGGTAATCGTTTTTTTTTTCTCCTCGCGCTGACAGTGCGAGGAGAAAAAAAAGCCGATCACCGGCTCAGCAGCAAGGGACATCGGTCCCGAAGAGGAGGAGGCAATAATGCCTCATACGTGCCTCAATTGTGCCACCAGTACCCCCTGCCAGTGCCACCTGACATTGCCACATCACAGTGCCTACAGTGCCCACCAGTGCCACGTATCAATGCCCATAAGTGCCACCTATCAATGCCTACAAGTGCCACCTATCAATGCCCACCATTGCTACCTAACAATGTCCACCAGTGGTGCCAATCAGTGCCACCTAGCAGTGTACAAGATCAGTGCCCATTATTGCCACCAATCAGTGCCCATCACTGCCACCCATCAGTGCCCATCACTGCCACCTATCAGTGCCCATTGGTGCGGCCTCATCAGCGTACATCAATGAAGGAGAAAAATTACCCTTTTAAAAAATTTTATAACAAAATATAAAAAATATATAATTTTTTTTTTTTAATTCGGTCTTTTTAAAAATTTTTAACAAAAAATAAAAACCGCAGAGGTGATCAAATACCACCAAAAGAAAGCTCTATTTGTGGGGAAAAAATGATAAAAATCTAATTTGGGTACAGTGTTGTATGACCGTGCAATTGTCATTCAAAGTGCGTCAGCGCTGAAAGCTGAAAATTGGTCTGGATAGGAGTGGGGTTTAAGTGCCCGGTAAGCAAGTGGTTAAATTAAACTCCTGCCATATGGTTTTTCACTATGTCGAGTCTTCTGTTTTTCCTCCTTGGATTCATGTGTTAATGGAGAGATGGTGAAAGGATTTTATCTACTTCTGAAATCGACTTTGATGGTCCTGCATAGCTGTGTGTAACCTTGCTGCAATTTTTTACGCTGGAAGTCGATTATCCCCCAAAGCGGTTAAAGTTTGGCCGGAATGGCAAGTCTATACCAGGTGTTCAACACAACTGCCTGTTTAGACCCATTAGGTAGAAGCCCATTGGGTCCACATGTTCCGGTAAGCCCCCTCATGTCTTATTGGCGGTAGACCCCTCCACGGTGGTGACCCTCTATGGTGTCTTTGGGACCTATTCAACATTTATCGGATTACCATCTAGACTATCTACTCTATACGCTTAATTGGACCTCTTCACTATAAATATAATTTTTTTGCATTTTGCACTGCACTTTTTCCAGCCCACACACCTTGTGGGCATTTGTGATAGTCACGTATTCATGACCATAGTTATTTACATTATTTGTGTCTTTTCAATTTACATAATGACATTATTTTCATAGTTCTATGTGTGTCGCTACACTGGTTCTCAATAATTGTTAGCACTTTATAGTCACAATTTTTATTGTATATATTGGTTTATATGAATTTTTTTTATTCATGTGATTAGCGCTGAACTGTTTTTATTTCATGCACAGCACTAGATTGATTGAGGACACAGGTATGTATTTAGGTAGGTGGGGGGGGGGGGGGGGACAGTAAAATGAAAATGTTTTGCCTTAAGAACCACTTTAACCACTTCCAGCCTGCCATATTGTCAAATGGCGGGTGGGTGACAGCACTCTCGTTCTGGGGACATTGTCCATCTCTTCAGCGCGCACCGCAGCTATCGCGGTGTACTTTGTCCCTGGAACATGGCGCATCACTGATCGCAGTAAATAACTGATGGCGAGGCTTTTTACCCATGTGATCAGCTGTGTCCAATCACAGCTGATCATAGGTAAACAAGAAAATGCCGGTTATTAGCATTCCCTTCCTCACACTGACAGTGTGTGAGGAGAGAAGAGCCGATCGGCTGCATTTCCTCACAGGGGAGATCTACACAGATAATTAGGGCACTGATCATCAGTGCAGCCCCAACAGTGCCCAGCAGTGCTACCAGGCAGTGCTGCCTTTCAGTGCCTGCTCATCAGTGCCATATATCAGTCCCCATCAGCACAGCAAATTAGTGCCACCACATCAGTGCCCTTCAGTGACCCCTCATCAGCACACATAGTTACATAGTTACATAGTAGGTGAGGTTGAAAAAAGACACAAGTCCATCAAGTCCAACCTATGTGTGTGATTATGTGTCAGTATTGCATTGTATATCCTTCACATCAGTGAAGGAGAAAAATTACTTAGTTACAAAATGTTATGAGAACTTTTTTTTCAAAATTTTCAGTCTTATTTCATTTTTATAGCAAAAAATTAAAAAAAACCAGTGGTGATTAAATATCACCAAAAGAAGATTCCCACACATTTACTTCCTAGAATTCTGTGACACATAATCACTATTCCCTGTGAGTAGCACTACTGTGTCACACATTTCACAGAGTCTGCCTTCTGAACCACAGAGGTGCTGAGAGTTTCAGGAGGCGAAGTCAGTAAAAAAATCACTGCTTGCAGGCAGCAATGTACCATGAATAGCTCCCAACTGTCCCTGATTTGGAGCAATGCCCCTCTGTCTCTCCTTCCTCCTCATTTGCCCCTCATTTTGGTCTGATCTATATAGATGTATATAAAATACACTTTTTATCTTTCAAAAAGTGTTTCCCAGTGCTAAACCTTTCATCCAATTTCTAAATTGGTGCATTTGTAAATTTTAAAAGCCAGTATAAAGGAATAGTAGTGGTGGGTAGTAGTGGGTTTAACTAATCATTTTTTTTCTATAGTTCTCCCTTATTTGTATAGTTCTCACCCTCATTTGACGGCGGGGTGGTGCGGCTCTCGTTCTAGTATGCCATCATATGACGGCGTCCCAGAATGGCCACTCTCGAGCGCCCGCGGAGTCGCGGGGTTGCGCCGATCGTGTCGTGATCTACCCCAATCGCTGTAAAGAGCGGCGTCCGTCGCTCTTTAACCATGTGATCGGCTGTGTCCAATCACAGCCGGTCACATGTAAACACGGAGATGCCGGTAATCGGCGCTCCTTGCCTCACACTGACAGAGTGTGTGGCAAGGAGAGCCGATCAGCAGCATCTCCTCACAGGAGACATCTACACATGTAATCAGGGCACTGATCATCAGTGCCCTGATTACAATAGTGACACCAGTGCCACAAATCAGTGCAAGCGATGAGTGCCCACCAGTGCCAGCAATCAGTGCCCACTGCTGCCAGCAATCAGTGCCCACCACTGCCCACATGTGCCACCAATTAGTGCCCATTAATGATGCCAGTCCGTGCTGGCTATCAGTCCCGCCTATCAGTGCTGCCCATCAATGGCCATTACTGCTGTCCATTAATGCCCATCAGTGTAGCCCATCAGTGCCACCCATCAAAGTCCATCAGTGCCCATCAATACCGCCTATCCGTGCTGCCTATCAGTGCCCACCAGTGCTGCCTATCAGTGCTCAGCAGTGCCGTCTATCAGTGCCACCTATTAGTGCCCATCAGTGCCACCTAACAGTGCCCATCAGTGCTGCCTATCAGTGCTCATCAGTGCCACCTATCAGTGCCCATAAGTGCGGAATATTAGTGCCTCCTCATCAGTGCAACCTAATCAGTGCCCATAAGTGCTGCCTCATCAGTGCGTATACGTGTCACCTCATAAATGCCCACCATTTCAGCGCACATCAGTGAAGGAGAAAAATTACCTAATTACAAAATTTACGGACAGAAACTAAGTAAAAAAATATTTATCAAATTATTTGGTTTTTTTTTAGTAAATAATAAAAAAACAGCAGTGATTAAGTACCACCAAAAGAAAGCTCTATTTGTGTGAAGAAAATTATAAAAATTTCATCTGGGTACAGTGAGGGGCATAACTATCATAAATAAAAAATGTGTAGCGCTATTAAGACGAGATAACTTAAACTGATAAAGAAAAGTCTATACCCAAAGTATGATATGCACCAATAAAGGTAACACATATAAAATCAAAAATGAAAAATAAAAGATGTAACAGATAAACAGTTGGGACTGGATGGGTCACTACCCAAAACGTGAGGTGAGGAGCGCCTTCACCAGTATATAGCAGAAACAGTCACAGAGGTTGATAATCTGCAGTCAATCAACAAGTCTCATCACTAGATAGGATGTTCCATTCATGAACACCACCATTCACCACTGTGTCTCCAAAACATGCAGTGTGCTTAGATGTAATAGATGGGGGCTTACCGGAGGGTTTGAACCCAAAACAGCGTATACTGTTAGGGTCAAACCAACTTTTATTGCACCCTGGCAATGGTGGGGCATAACTATCACCATAGCGACCCATGCGGGCGCTATGGGGCCCGCAGCCGAGTGGGGCCCAGTGAGGATAAGAGCACCGCTGGCACAGTCTCCCAGCCAGGGGAAGAGAGAGGAAAGGAAGAGGCGAGCTGTCCGTATCAGCAGAGAGCAGAATTGCCCGATGTAATAGCTTTCATTAGAACTTCCAGTGTTCCCGGGGGTCATGTCACATTGCTCCACCTTTTGGCCCGGTGCCTTTGATAGACAGAACGCCGATCCAATGCTGGACATGTGACGTCATCAAAGGCGTCGGGCCAAGAGGTGGAACTATGTGACGATGAGCCCCGGGAAGACAGGAAATTCAAATGAAAGCTATTACAGCGGGTAATCCTGCTCTCTGCTGATCCAGGTGGCTTTCCTCTTCCTCTGCATAGGTGGGGCTGTATGGGGCACAGGCAGACCAGGCTGTATTGGGCACAGGTCACGCTGTATGGGGCACAGGTCACGCTGTATTGGGCACAGGTCACGCTGTATTGGGCACAGGTCACGCTGTATTGGGCACAGGTCACGCTGCATTGGGCACAGGTCACGCTGTATGTGGCACAGGTCATGCTGCATTGACACTAGGGCAGCTGTGGGGGGGGGGGGGCTGTTTGCAGGGGGGGCCCCATACAACATTTTGCTATGGGGCCCTGCTATTTCTAGTTACGCCCCTGGGTACAGTGTAGCATGACCACGCAATTGTCATTCAAAGTGTGACAGCGCTGAAAGCGGAAAAATGGCCTGGGCAGGAAGGGGGTGTAAGTGCCCTGTAGGCAAGTGATTAAAGGGATGTGGCAGGAGGTGTGTCCTATGCCTACATATTTTTGTTAATAGGTGTCCCTCGTTCCCATCTCAAAATGTTGGTAGGTTTGTACCATAGGATATGTAGTCCTTAGCAATAGAAAGTAAACAGCAGAGAAGACGCTGCAAAGCATGTAGGGAATCCAAGAAGTTGTGGAAAGGGACAACCAGCAGACAGGCAGCACTCACAACATTGAAGGAGATTTTTCACGTAAGGTTACTGTACATTGAATTGTCAGATGCTGAAAAAAAACACCAGAAGAAACTGACACTCAGGTGTGAATGGAGCCTCGGGCCTTGTGTGCATTGGATGCACATGGCATAAAGAAGCAAGATAATGTCATAAAGGCCTTGTTAGTTCTGGCTAAATGCATAACATTCTAATAGAAATTCTATTTTTCCGGCAAACTCACAGTAACCACTGACAAAGCCTGTTTGTTCTGAAATATATTTTAGAGTTGTTTTTTAATATGGAATTAATCATGGTGTCTCCTTAAAGTGACATAAATTGTAGGCAAATATAGGACTTACTGCTATACATATGATAGTACTAGTTATTTGTACATTCATTTTATAGGAGAGAGTTGTCTACCATCAGCTTGCAGCTTCTTTCGTGAATGCTGGTCCCTCTAGTGGTAAGAAATAGCACTACACCCCTTTAAAATGTTGGCTATAACTGCCATTTCTATCTGCTAAGTAACATCTACTGTATTTTAGAGGGCTGACAGGCTGCCTGGATTCTGTTACAATAAAAAGTAATAATAAAGAGGCTGAGATTGCAATGCCTCTGTTGTGAACTTTGAACATATGTTTCTCCACAATGCCTATAGCAACAGAGGTGGATGAGGGCTTGTTTTAAAAAGGCATGTAATTTCTTGTTCAGAATATGTAAATATTTTAGTGTGCATAGTCTGGGCATAGGGTCCATTTAAAGCTGATCCCCCCTCCCATCCTTAAATTAAAGTGCCAGCATTACAGAAATCAATATGCTAAAATAAATACCATTATTGCTTGTCTCAACCCTGCTTGCTATAGGGTCAATTGTGTGTTCTCATCCCCCCCCCCCTTTCTGTAACACCATGCCACCATCTTCAAAAGTAACGTCATCAGTGACCAACTTTTTTTTTCTGCATCTTTGTCACAGTCCACCAATAATATTGGGACCAGATCTTGCACATGCATAGTATAAGATCTGGCTTGGTTTGGTATCTGAGGAAAAATTGCCTCCCTCTTCCTTTTTTATTTTGGTGAATATAGGGAAGGATTAGAACAGGGATGGGCTCGGAGACCTAATCCCGCCAGGAAGCCATCAGTGCACGCCGCCAATCATAGGCAGTAAGGCATTTCCTGGTCGGCAGCTGCACATACACACTCCCTGACTAGGCTGCTCATGGTTGGCAATGTGCAATGACAGCTATTGCTCAGGTGGGTTGGGACTAGGATCCGAACACGCCTGAGCCCATCCCTAGTTTAGAACCCTTGCCAGGTTTTTACAGCTGTCTGTGTCGTGCCTGGGTAAATTCAACCCCTCCATTTATCTTGGTGGTCACTGTGATAAAAGTGATGGGAAATCCAACATTTTGCAGGTGTCACCAGAACAAGAAATAAGTGTAAAAATTCCAATATGGACATCTTTTGTGGTGTCAGCTGTCCGAGAGGAGATTATACCTCACTTTGTAGAGATTTCTTCTTATTTCATGCTGCCCAATGGCACACACAAACATCAAAAAATAAACTGTCAGGGCTTTAAATTCCTTCCCGAATCTATCCAAAAACTCTAAAAAAAAAAGTTTTAGCTATACAGTACATATACTTGAAATGTTTGAAAGATGTTTGATGCACTGCAAACATTTCATATATCAGTGCGCTAAAGACATTAAGGCAGGCCATACATGGGTCGAATTACGAAAGAATTTTCTTTCGAAAATCTTATCTAAGAATTTTCGTTCGTATTTCGCACCATTAGTGGGCTGCAGCTGATTTTCGTGCGGCAATCAAATTTGAGTAATCGGACATGTTGAAAATTTTTTGACAAACGAACGATTTTCTAATCAATGATGGGAGAATCGTGCGAGAAATGTAACCGAAAAAAGAAATGCGCATGTGCAGGAAAAGAAAATTCCCGTAACGAAAAGAAGGTTCCCAGCCATGAAAATTATTTTCTGTAGCAACATGAGGTGAAATTGAAGGCTTGGTTGGCCGAATTTCGAAATCAATGGTGGCATCATCGGATCACCAAATGCAGGAATTTTCTGATTTTCAGAATTAAATTCTTTCGAAATTCGACCATGTATGGCCAGCCTAAGTTCTTTGTACTAAACTGTCCACTGCTAGCAGCATCATTATGAGGCTCCATGCACACTGAAGTTCATAGATGGGCGTTTTTGGGAGTTTGGGCGTTTTTTTTTTAACAGCCCATAAACTCCCCTCTATGTTATCCTATGTGTCCATGCACGTTTTTGGATGTTTATCAGCAGTGGAGCTGTTTTCTGACCACCATAAAATCGCGTTCAGGAGTCGTTTTTCTGACCACAAAAAAGCCAAACACTCATAAACGCTGATAAACGTCGATAAATGCTCAAAAACGTGGCTCACCAGCAGTTTTTTAAAATGTTTTTAAACCATTGCAAAATAAATGAATAAATAAATAAAAACCGCTAACGCGGAAAAATGCTACAAACCGCTAAAAAAACGCTATTGCAAAAACGTTAAAAAACGTTGAAACACTCACTGCAAGGCTACTGCCGTTTTTATAAAGTTATTTTTAATGTCCAGTGTGCATGGAGCCTGAACAGTGTGCCATCTTTTCAGAAGGACGTAAAGCAAAACCCTGCTATGCACAAATGTGTATGGAGTCATCAAATGCATTTTTTTTGTGCAAGCGGATTATTTTGGGAATTATAGACATACTGGGGCTGATTTACTAAAACTGGAGAGTGCAAAATCTGGCGGAGCTCTGCATAGAAACCAATCAGCTCCCAGGTTGTTGTTTTTTTTTTTTAACAAGCTGAAGTTAGAAGCTGATTGGCAACCATGCACAGCGGCACCAGAGTTTGCACTCTCCAGTTTTAGCAAATCAACCCCACTGCAACAAGACCTCACAAACCAGCAAACAATAGAAAATGACTACCAACCATCCAGGTTCCGAAAACACCTGTTTTTATTTTCCTCCTGCATTGTTGTAACGAAGAACTGCTGAAGACTCAGTGCCGGTTCACACTACCGCGACTTGGGATCCGACTTGTCAGACCTCAAGTCGCCCCAAGTCGCTTGACATCTGAAAGTCCATGTAAGTGAATGAGAGCCGTCTATATGTACGCTACTGAAGTCGCTCCGACTTCAGAAAAGGTCCCTGTACTACTTCAAGGCGACTTGTAGGCGACTTGTACCCATTGATTTCAATGGAAGTCGCCTACAAGTCGGATCATGGTCTATAGTGAAGCGACTTCACAGGAAGAGAAGATGTTTTTTTCAAGCAAACCCCTCCCTCCCCCAGAGCTGATTGTTGTTTGATTGGCCACTGTAAAGTTGCCTGTACTGGAGGCGACTTGAAGTCGCCTTGTAAGTCGCCCCAAGTCGCGCTGTCGTGTCGCCCTCAGGTCGTGTCCAGGTCGCCTCGCAAAGTCGCGGCCAGAGTCGTGTTGCCCCTGTGTGAACCGGCGCTCAGTGTGCTCATGCTTTTATATCACAACTGCACAAAGGAAAGTGCTCATTAGTCATCTATTCCACCTGCGAAGGAAGCGGTACCTATCAGGTCCACCTCCGTTGCTAGGACATTCAATTTAGCCAATTTAAACAGGTTAACGTTCATGTCAGAGACTTTCAAGACAGATCAGGTAAGTTTTAGTTAATTCCACTATGTACATTGTTTATTCCCTTCATGTACAGTGGCAACAATGACCACTTTTAAAAATAGGGTAGCATTAAGTTAGATCCAAGAATGGCAAACAAATAAGATGTTGCTACCCAAATTCTGTCACTACACTATTTATTTTCCCATGTTTTTGAATGGACAAAATGTCTAACTGCATAAAATAAAGGAAACTGTGCCTGTGTACCAAAATAAATAAATAACAAAAATTTACAAAAATGATAAACTAATAGTCTATGAGATATTTGTCATAGTATTAGAACATATATAAACAAAGTTCATAACACACATGTGTAAAAAGAAGAAAAAAAAAAACAAATAGCACAATCCATGTGTCCATATATAAATTATCCACGTGAACTATCCATTTGCAGAATCCTATCAAAGTCCCATATGAAGATAAGTGATCAGTATTCCACCACTACTGCCTCTTGTTAGAACCACCACCTTGAAGTTAAAGGGGTTGTAAAGGTAAAAGTTTTTTCACCTTAATGCATTCTATGCATTAAGGTGAAAAAACATCTGACAATACCGGCCCCCCAGCCCCCCCATTTTACTTACCTGACCCCTCGAAAGTCTTGCGCTCGCCCCCGATATCCTCTTCGCCGCTCAGCCTGGCCGTTGATTGGTTACAGTGGATGGATTGAAAGCAGCACAGCCATTGGCTCGCGCTGTTGTCAATCACATCCAATGACGCGGCGTGCCAGGGGGCGGGGCAGAGTGATACAGTGAGCGGCACTCAACACCATGCGTGGGAGCTCGCATGAAAGTGTTGAGTCCTTGTGGAGAGACAGCCGCCGAGGGACCCCAGAAGACCAGGTTCGGGGTCCACTCTGTGCAAAACGATCTGCTCATTGGAGGTAAGTATAAAATGTTTGTTATTTAAAAAAAATAAATAAATAACTTTAGTGATCCTTTAAGGATGTAAGCTTACCAGCATTAGAGGACCCTTTAATTAACCACTTGCCGATATACGTCGGTAGAATGGCACGGCTGCGCAAAACAACGTATGGGTACGTTGTTCTAGTTAAGAGCCGCCGGAGGCAGCACGGCAGGGGTCCCGATGTGCGTGGCCAGAGGGCACGAGTGCCAGCACAGGGATTTGTGTGTGTGTGTGAGCAAATAAATCACATGTTCTGTCAGGGGAGAGGAGACATATCGTCTGTTCCTAGTAAGTAGGAACGTTATGCCTCCTCCCCCAGTCATTCCTATCCCCATACACTTAAAAACACTAACTAGGGAACACATTTAACCACCTGATCACCCCCTAGTGTTAACCCCTTCCCTGCCAGTGACATTTACACAGTAATCAGTGCATTGTCAAAAGTGTCCGATCTGTCCTCCGCAATGTCGCAGTACCACAAAAAATTGCAGATCACTGCCATTACTAGTAAAAAAAAATGCCATAAAATGCCATAAATCTTTCCCATAGTTTGCAGACGCTATAACTTTTGCACAAACTAATCAATATACACTTATTGCGATTTTTTTTACCAAAAATATGTAGAAGAATATATATTGGCCTAAACTGATGAAGAAATTTGTTCTTTAAAAACATTTTTGGGGATATTTATTATAGCAAAAAGTAAAGAAAATATATATATTTTTAAAATTATTGCTTTTTTTGTTTATAGCGCAAAAAATAAAAACAGCATAGGTGATTAAATACCACCAAAAGAAAGCTCTATTTGTGGGAAGAAAAGGATGCAAATTTTGTTCCGGTACAGCGTCACACAACCGCGCAATTGTCAGTTAAAGCGACCCAGTGCCAAATTTTAAAAAGTGCTCTGGTCGGGAAGAGGGTAAAATCTTCCGTGGCTGAAGCAGTTATAGAGAATTCAATAATGGCTCATAAATTAATCATTATCCAGAATGCATACAGATGCCAGTTATCGCCATGTGTATCGTATGAGTTGCCAATTGTCCACTTTATTATGTTTTTAATTACCACTACACTCAGATGCCCTCTGCTGTTCAAATATGTTCAAATATGTTCAGTTTCTCAAGAGGTTCTGCACCAAAGTGTCTTGGAAATACGCCTGAGCCATTCCATATTGTCTTCCAAGAAGACAAGACACGATGGAATAAGGATGAGACACAAAGTCAGGAAGATGAAACTCAAAGCCATAAAGTGTCAATATCATCTGTCTCAATACTGACATGCTTTAATAAAATGAGTATTCCCCAGTACTTTCCTCCATCTGCCTGCTAATTCATTTTCTACACAATAAAAGATAGTTTATCCCCCTAGCTGGCTATAGCTGACCAGGATAGCTTTTGCCCAACTCTTTGTATATTAGTATTTTCATATGATGGGGGACAGATTCATTAGTAGATGCAGGTAGGATTCTAGAAACCTCATATTAAAGACCCAGGGCAATTGTCCACTCACCCCCACTCCTAATCTGGCCATGGTGGTAATGCTTAATGATTGTGACCCATGGCCCCCTGCAAACTATAAAAACAATTACAAGACTAAAAGATGAAAGCTTTGTAACCACATTCAATTTCTATACATATACGGTATATATATATATACACACACACACACACATATATATATATATATATATATATATATATATATATATATATATATATATATATATATATATGTAGCACTGGTAGATTTTTAAATCTACCGCTGATAGGTAAATTTTGTGGGTTACTCATTAGGTGAAGTTAGATTTGCCTCTGTTCCAGCTTGGCTGAGTTGCGTGTAGTTCCACATTGTGCCGGTGGGTGTCGTTGTCACCATGGGCCAGTGTTGGAAAGGCAACGCGTTGAAGCGTATGAGTGCTCCTCTGTCCCGGAGACGACTCGGTGGAGGTGGTCCTCCGAGTTGCATTCTGGGAGAGGGTATTTATGGGACAGACGCCATATTCAGGGGTTCGTCTTTTAGCCACCTGCTGGCCCTCCTGGCCGACAGGTATGCGTTAGGAGTACCACATCGTGGTCCTCCGATCGGAGGCCCACGTCGCTGCAGCGTGTGGGTGGGCCCAGAAGCCTGTCTGGGGCCTACCACAGCAGCAGAGGAATGGTCCTAAGCTGTCTATCCTGAGTGAAGAAGCTGGACAACCGAGAAGATCCCAGGGGAGGACCCGTCATGGAAGGATCATGCAGAGTGCTGGTCTGGAGAGGGGCCTGGTGACTCGGTTGGAGGACGTATCCTGAAGTAATCTTACTGCATAGTACTGCCGGGTTGGCTTAAAGGTTCAAGTACTGTGTCTGACATTCATTGCAAACCAATACATCCTGTGCAGAGGATCGTACGGGTTTTATTCCAAACAAGTCTGTGGCAGAGACTTTTGTTCGTGCTGCGTACTGGCTGCTAGGCAAGTGAGAGAGGCCTATCCAGGCAGGCAAAGATTGAATCCCACGAGGGGAGTGCATTCAATTACAAGTGTTTAATTCCAAAGAATATTCTAAAGAATACTAAGGAAAGGTATTTGAGCTTCCCTGCAGCTTTCCTTCTGCCTCTTTCCTGCTACTTCCTTTATTACTTGTTCAATAAAGCATTGGAAAATATACTCAAGTGTTTGGTGACTAAACCGTCCAGAGGTAAACTCAACGGGACCGTAGACCCAGTTCCGGTGAAACAGAGGTATCGAGAGTGAAGGTAACAGCCAGCTTTAAACCAGCAGCTCCACCGAGAGTTAGTGCTACATGTGGGGGCGTCGTCCGGGATTTGTTAGCCATCAGTTCTCGCAACCTGGAGAAGTGTTTCACCGGGAGTTTATGGTCAGAGCTGGACTTTGTCAATCTCTCAGGAGAAGAAGAGGTTAAAAGTTGCAGGACTTTATTTCTGACTGCGTAGGCGGCGGGCGCCAGTGAAAGCCCGGGAGCTACGTGATCAGAGGAACAAGTGGGAGGAGCCTAGCCTACTTGATACTGCGTGGGACGCGTGTGTGTGTTGGCGCCAGAGAAGAAGAGAGGCCTCGTGATCGTGCTGAGAAGATCAGAGTGTGGCCATGTCTTTTTCGGTGATGCAACCAACTGTGGGGCCTAAGATGTTCACTACCAGCACCGCTGTGGGTGCTATGCTGACCGGAACCTTGCTTACAGATACCAGCATTCATCTGAAGCCGCAGGGGAGGTTGGTTCTTTATACAGTTGGAGATGTTGAAGGACTGGGCAGGCTTTGCCACAAGTGTGAAGGACTGGTCATACATCTCCGTCCATTTGTTCGCTGCTCGCAGTGTGGAGAATATTTGTTTGTGGTGGAGCAACCTACCATGTCGCCCCGTGCTTATCGTATGGACTGGGCTACAGGTATCGCCACAGTAGAAGCTGCTACTGCTGCTAAAAAGGAACGGCAGGCCATGATTTCGCCTGTTGTCACTGAAAGTGTTCCTGAGAGAGATACTGCGGTAACAGACTTATCAGCGGACATTACCTTGATTTCCGCGTCCACTACGCCTATACCTGTTGTACCTGCCCAGAGGAAGGTGGGATATGTAAAGGCTTCCCGCGGCCGTGGTCGAGGCCTACCCCAGAGACTGCCCGAACCGGAAAAGTCCACGTCAGGAACGGGTGAGAGTTCACAGGGGAATGTATCTGGGACTTTGTGTAAATATTTGCCGGCAGAAGAGTTGAGAGATTCGGAGATAGATTCCATGTCGGATCTCTCCGGTGATGATGATTTATTTGAGACAATGTCACGGGAACTGCTGTGGGCTCAGGGTGAAGATGTTGCTTCTGCCTTGACTTTCTCAGAATGGACAGCCCTGGATTCTGGGAGAACATCACCTTGTGTGGAGCCACACAGTACTGTCGGGGAGACATTGCCTAAAGTTACTACTTTGTTGCCGACACCCGTCGGGTCTATGGTGAGCAAGTCATTGAACTCTTGTGTGCCCCCTGGTTTGAAAAAAAATAGATTGTTGCCCGAACTTGCATATTTGCAGAGGATGCTTAACAAGCGTGTGGCCAGGGAATATGGTTTGGAGTTTCCATATGTTACCCAGGACGTTATGCAAAAGATTGAAGCTAACCGGGAGCTTTGGTACAGTGAAGCTGTTTGGGACTATTTGTCTGTGCCTAAGCCTTTCCGGAAAACTGGATATTCTGTCGCTATAGATGAACGCTTCAGTGGGCGTTTCCTACACTGGAACTATGGTCGGCACATCTATGCTGACAAAGTGGTCATTTGCAGACCAGGAAAAGATGACATTGTGTACTTTATTACTACAGTGGATAAACAAGGAAAATCACTGACATTGCCAGATCCTCGGTTCTATTGGTGATTATGGATAAAAAACTTTGGGGTATGTAGATAGACAGTGTCAGCGTTTAGAGATCTTCGTGATCAAGATTTGATGTTCATCTCAGTGTTTCTAAATCCAAGGACTTCTTTTTGCTAGCCAGATTTCCTTATTGAAAGGATGTGATTTTGCTGGAATGAGACTTTGCTCCTAAACTGTTATTGAGGATATTGTACATATTTAGTGTGTGTCTAACTTTGTTTTTTTCAGGAGCAAGTGGATCCTCCATCAAGCTGTTAGGATTTTCAGCTAGATAGATAGTGGGGTTGTGACAGTCATAATGTGGTTTTGTTTGCGGATGTGAACATACTGTTATATAAATGTTAAAACTGTATATCTCTATACTGTCTTTCCTTCTTCTTTGCCCTTATCCAAGTTTTAAGCTCAAATACCTGCTCTCAGGCTTGGGAGTTATTATCATTTTTTTTTTACAGAAGTTGAGGACAACGTCTACTGTAGTGGGGGGAGTATGTAGCGCTGGTAGATTTTTTAATCTACCGCTGATAGGTAAATTTTGTGGGTTACTCGTTAGGTGAAGTTAGATTTGCCTCTGTTCCAGCTTGGCTGAGTTGCGTGTAGTTCCACACTGTGCCGGTGGGTGTCGTTGTCACCATGGGCTGGTGTTGGAAAGGCAACGTGTTGAAGCGTATGAGTGCTCCTCTGTCTCGGAGACAACTCGCATAGTTGCCAACATTGTAAAAAAAAAATGTGGGACACTTTTGTGGCTGTAGGCGGAGCTGTCCAATAATTAGGGGGCGGGGCATTCGTCAGGAGGCGTGCCCTAGCAAAATTAGACAAGTGCGGCGCGCGAAGCGCGTCGCGGCGAAAAATGGGCGTGGTTTACGCAAAATTGTGTGCGTGGCTTAAATGGGTGTGACTCTAGAGGGTGTGGTTAGAGTCTGAAATGAATGAGGGATGGAGAGGGGGAGAGAGAGGGAAATGACGGAACAGCAGCCCCAGATCCTACACAATAGAAATATGTGTATTCTAGAAAGTTTAACAATCAGCAGATAAAGATACTCCAAACACCTGGTGTTAGCACTTCAATCATCCCGGCACCATGGTTGTTATGGTGTCAGGATGATTGAAGCGCATTATTTCTATTATTATATTGTAATATAAAATGAAATCATTCAACTCACCATAATGCAGAATCAGTGGGAGCCCTAAGAGTGTCACCTGCCACGTCGCCTGCCACCAGCCGTCCGTCCTTGCTTCAGATGTCCCAGCAGAGTCCGTCCTTGCATCAGATGTCCCCAGCGGAGCCCCCCCTCACACCAGGAGTCCCCGGCGGAGCCCCTCCTCACACCAGGAGTCCCCGGCGGAGCCCCCCTCACACCAGGAGTCCCCGGCGGAGCCCCCCCTCACATCAGGAGTCCCCGTGGAGCCCCCCCTCACATCAGGTGTCCCCCCTCACATCAGGAGTCCCCGGCGGAGCCCCCCCTCACATCAGGTGTCCCCGGCGGAGCCCCCCCTCACAATCAGGAGTCCCCCCTCACATCAGGAGTCCCCGGCGGAACCCCCCCTCACATCAGGTGTCCCCGGCGGAGCCCCCCCTCACAATCAGGAGTCCCCCCTCACATCAGGAGTCCCCGGCGGAGCCCCCCTCACATCAGGTGTCCCCCCCTCACATCAGGAGTCCCCGGCGGAGCCCCCCCTCACATCAGGTGTCCCCGGCGGAGCCCCCCCTCAAAATCAGGAGTCCCCCCTCACATCAGGAGTCCCCGACGGAGCCCCCCCTCACATCAGGTGTCCCCGGCGGAGCCCCCCTCACAATCAGGAGTCCCCCCTCACATCAGGAGTCCCCGGCGGAGCCCCCCCTCACATCAGGTGTCCCCGGCGGAGCCCCCCCTCACAATCAGGAGTCCCCCCTCACATCAGGAGTCCCCGCCGGAGCCCCCCTCACATCAGGTGTCCCCGGCAGAGCCCCCCTCACATCAGGAGTCCCCGGCGGAGCCCCCCCTCACATCAGGTGTCCCCGGCAGAGCCCCCCTCACATCTGGAGTCCCCCCTCACATCAGGTGTCCCCGGCGGAGCCCCCCCTCACAATCAGGAGTCCCCCCTCACATCAGGAGTCCCCGGCGGAGCCCCTCTCACATCAGGTGTCCCCGGCAGAGCCCCCCCTCACATCAGGAGTCCCCGGTGGAGCCCCCCCTCACATCAGGAGTCCCCGGCGGAGCCCCCCCTCACATCAGGAGTCCCCGGCGGAGCCCCCCCTCACATCAGGAGTTCCCGGCGGAGCTCCCCCTCACATTAGGAGTCCCCAGTGCCCCCCCTCACATCAGGTGTCCCCAGTGCCCCCCCTCACATCAGGTGTCCCCAGTGCCCCCCCACTCACATCAGGTGTCCCCAGTGCCCCCCCCACTCACATCAGGTGTCCCCAGTGCCCCCCCCACTCACATCAGGTGTCCCCAGTGCCCCCCCCCACTCACATCAGGTGTCCCCAGTGCCCCCCCACTCACATCAGGTGTCCCCAGTGCCCCCCCCACTCACATCAGGTGTCCCCAGTGCCCCCCCCCACTCACATCAGGTGTCCCCAGTGCCCCCCCCACTCACATCAGGTGTCCCCAGTGCCCCCCCCCACTCACATCAGGTGTCCCCAGTGCCCCCCCCCTCACATCAGGTGTCCCCAGTGCCCCCCCCCCACTCACATCAGGTGTCCCCAGTGCCCCCCCCACTCACATCAGGTGTTCCCAGTGCCCCCCCCACTCACATCAGGTGTCCCCAGTGCCCCCCCCCCCACTCACATCAGGTGTCCCCAGTGCCCCCCCCACTCACATCAGGTGTCCCACAGCGGTGTGCGCGCTCCCCCCCACCTCAGAGGTGTGTCCGCAGCACGGCTAGAACCCCCGCCCCTTTCCATATCAGACTGGCAGCGGGGCGGGGGGTAGGCGGGCCGAGGCGGAGCGGGGCGAGGCGGAGCGGGGCGGGCCGAGGCGGAGCGGGGCAGGGGGTGGGCGGGCCGAGGCGGAGCGGGGCGAGGCGGAGCGGGGCGGGCCGAGGCGGAGCGGGGCAGGGGGTGGGCGACGACGCAGAAGCTTCGTCTAGCCCCCCCAGCCGTCTTCCTGAACTTCCACAAAATGGCGGCCGGCGGAGACAATGTCTCCGCCGGCCGCCGACCTCTAGCGGCGGCGGGAACCGGATTTTTCGGGACATTTCCCGGGACACCACAAATCCGGGAATGAAGTCCAAGTCCCGGGAATGTCCCGGGAAATTCGGGACAGTTGGCAGCTATGAACTCGGTGGAGGTGGTCCTCCGAGTTGCATTCTGGGAGAGGGTATTTATGGGACAGACGCCATATTCAGGGGTTCGTTTTCAGCCACCTGCTGGCCCTCCTGGCCGACAGGTATGCATTAGGAGTACAACCTTGTGGTCTTCCGATCGGAGGCCCGCGTCGCTGTGGCGTGTTGGTGGGCCCAGAGGCCTGTCTGGGGCCTACCACAGCAGCAGAGGAATGGTCCTGAGCTGTCTATCCTGAGTGAAGAAGCTGGACAACCGAGAAGATCCCAGGGGAGGACTCGTCATGGAAGGATCATGCAGAGTGCTGGTCTGGAGAGGGGCCTGGTGACTCGGTTGGAGGACGTATCCTGAAGTAATCTTGCTGCATAGTACTGCCGGGTTGGCTTAAAGGTTCAAGTACTGACATTCATCGCAAACCAATACATCCTGTGGCAGAGGATCGTACGGGTTTTATTCCAAACAAGTCTGTGGCAGAGACTTTTGTTCGTGCTGCGTACTGGCTGCTAGGCAAGTGAGAGAGGCCTATCCAGGCGGGCAAAGATTGAATCCCACGAGGGGAGTGCATTCAATTACAAGTGTTTAATTCCAAAGAATATTCTAAAGAATACTAAGGAAAGGTATTTGAGCTTCCCTGCAGCTTTCCTTCTGCCTCTTTCCTGCTACTTTATTACTTGTTCAATAAAGCATTGTAAAAAATACTTGAGTGTTTGGTGACTACATCGTTCAGAGGTAAACTCAACAGGACCCTAGACCCGGTTCCGGTGAAATAGAGGTATCAAGAGTGAAGGTAACAGCCAGCTTTAAACCAGCAGCTCCACCGAGAGTTAGTGCTATATATATATATATATATATATATATATATATATATATATATATATATATATATATCACTGTATATGGCAATACGGGGTACCACAGGGCTTATAACTCCATAACTGCCCAGGTCAACTTAAACAGTAACACCACCACCCAACGTGCAGCAATAGAATATATATACAGTACACTACTGTGAAAAAGTTTTTGCCAGGTATGGAAAATGCTGTAAAGAATGCTTTCAGAAATAGAAGTGTTAACCATTTATTTTTATCAGTTATCAAAATGGAAAGTAAATGAATAGAAGATAAATCCAAATCAAATCAATATTTGGTGTGACCACCTTTTAAAACAGCATTAATTCTTCTAGGCACAATTGCACACAGTTTTTGAAGGAACTCGGCAGGTAGGTTTTTCAAAACATCTTGAAGAACTAACCACAGATCTTCTGTGGATGTGTGCTGCCTCAAATCCTTCTGTCTCTTCATGCAATCCCAGACTTGATGATGAGAAAAGGGCTCTGTGGGGGCCAAACCATCACTTGTCATTTTTCTGCTACAGAATAAATTTAGAGCTAATCACATGCGTATTTATCAGCATTGAGGACACCATTGATCCTGACCAAATTTCCAACTTCATTTGCAGAAATGCAGCCCCAAACTTTCAAGGAAGCTCCACCATGATTCACTGCTGCTTGCAGACACTCATTATTGTACCACTCTCCAGCCCATAGATGAACAAACTGCCTCTTGCTACAGTCAGATATTTCAAATTCTGACTCATCATTCCAGGGCACCTACTGCCATTTTTCTGCACCTCAGTTCAGATGTTTTTTGTGCATAGTTGAGTGGCTTTTTGAGTGGCTTTTCCAAGTCAAAGGTATGGCTTTTTGGCTGCAATTCTTCCTTGAAGACCACTTCTGGCCAGACTTCTCTGGACAATAGTTGATTGTACCTGGGTCCAGGGCTGGGACAAGGGGTGGGCACAAGGAACAAGCGCCCTGGGCACAGTGTTATGTGAAGAGGAAGGGGCGCACTGCAGCCACCTCACTAACAGGAGCGACAGCAGTATCATTCCAGTGAGTCAGAGCAGGGAACTCGACAGCTGCTGGAGGAAGGAGTCCATTCTTTCCTCCCTCCAAAAGAAACCTGTGGGTGGAAGACAGGAGATTACCCACTAAAAACACCTCCTCCTGTGTGCAGGAGGCGGCTGGATAATTAGACAAGACTGCCTTCCTTCCTGTTTCTTTGGCCAACGACTGTAGGATACATAGAAGCAATCATGTGAGTGCAATCATTGCCTATGCATATACCTCCATACAGCTGCTGTTGCATCAGATGCCCCAGGAAGATATTCCACTGAACGAAACGTACGCCGGACAGAGAATAACAGTGACGTCAACATGGACGCCCTGAGTACTGGTGGTGCGGTCCTTTAATGCAGATATGCTTTTATGTTTGTGAGTACCTTTTTGGATTTGTTTTTAATAAATGAACATACAGCACTTCACTATCAAATGTTTTTGTCTTTCCTTGGTATGTACCTGTGGTGGTGAGATGGGATTGAGTCATCCTGTGGTATAGTATCTTCATGAGAGAGATTTGAGGCATTGACAGCTGAATGATCAAGCAGTCTGGAGCCATCCATCCATCCAAATGGGATCCTGTCTCATCTAAATGCTGTTTTAGACCTCTTATAATGTGAGGTCTAAACTTCTGGTCAGTAGCTTTCCTTTTCACATGGTGGCTGGTGCACTTTGAATTCATAAAGATTTTCCCGGTGGATCTCTTATAACCAACACTTTTGGACTTCTATTCATTTATGTGTTTGTTGTGATGCAGTGGCGGAATTACCGGGGTCGCAACAGTTGCAGTTGCGACAGGGCCCGGCATTCCACCACTGTTGGGGGGGGCCCAGCGGGGTTGCTCCTCACAGCGCTCTTAGGCTGAGCGTGTCTCTCATCTAACAGCAGAGAGACACCGGTGTCTTGCCGAGAAAGTTCCCTCGGCGGATAAGTTCCCCCCCTGTACTGCGCAGGCGCAGCGCCTGCGCAGTATGAACTACTGTCAGCCGCCGGAGATAGCTGAAGCTCAAACGCTTCAATCAGCTGTACGTGGTGCCTGCGCCCTAGGTCCAGGTTCCTTCCCCACCATCCAAGTAGACCTAGAGGGGGAATCTAAAAGAGCCGAGCGAAGCGAGGCCATGCCCGAAGCGTGGCGAGGGGCCCTCTTACAGGCGCCGTGTACAGCTGATTTTCAGCTGTTCCGCTTCGGCTATTTCCGCCGGATCCTACTGCGCAGGTGCAGTAGAGGGGGAAACTTATCCGCCGAGCGGAACTTTCTCGGCAGAACACCGGCATTGTTTGTTTTATTTCCCTGCTCTCCGTGTGTCCTCTCTCTCGCACGGCATGACAGGAAACACAGCTGATCTCCCACCTCCCCTCTCCTGTGTGCTCCGCGGGAAATGTGAGCTCCTTAGCTTCACACTTGACTGCCCGCGGAGCACACAGGAGAGGGGAGGGGGGAGATCAGCTGTGTGTCCTGTCATGCCGTGCTAGAGAGAGGACACACGGAGAGCAGGGAAATAAAACAAACAATGCCGGTGTCTCTCTGCTGTTAGATGAGAGACACACAGGCGTACAGCGGAGCAGACCGAAGCCGCCTCCCCCTCCTCTCTGGTTACGAGGGGAGGAGTCCGAGGGAGAACGCTGTTCTGAGGTCTGTAAAGTTTGTATGCAAATAGACATGTGCTGGGGGGAACACTATGGGGTGGGGGTCTGCACTGAGGGGGGTCTGCATTGATGAGTTGGGGGTCTGCACTGAGGGGGGTCTGCATTGATGAGGTGGGGGTCTGCACTGAGGGGGGTCTGCATTGATGAGGTGGGGGTCTGCACTGAGGGGGGTCTGCATTGATGGAGGGAGGGGGGTCTGCACTGATTGGGGTCTGCATTGATGGGGGTCTGCACTGAGGGGGTGTGTGTGCTAATGGAGGGGGGTGGTCTGCAATGAGGGGGGTGGTCTGCATTGTGGGGGGCCGGCACTGATGGAGGGGGGGTCTGTAATGAGGGGGGGTGTGAACTGATGGAGGGGGGTCTGCAATGAGGGAGGGGAGGTCTGCACTGATGGAGGGGGGTCTGTACTGGGGGGGTGTGAACTGATGGAGGGGGGGTCTGCAATGAGGGAAGGGAGGTCTGCACTGATGGAGGGGGGTCTGTACTGAGGGGGGATGTGAACTGATGGAGGGGGGGTCTGCACTGATGGAGGGGAGGTCTGCACTGATGGAGGGGGGTCTGCAATGATGGAGTGGAGGTCTGCACTGATGGAGGGGGGGTCTACACTGGGGTCTATAGTGATAGAGGGGGGTCTATACTGATAGATGAGGGTTTGCACTGAGGGGGTCTATACTGATAGATGGGGGTCTGCACTAAGGGGGTCTACACTGATAGATGGGAGTCTATGCTGATAGAGAGGGGGCTATACTGATAGATGGGGGTCTGCAATGAGGGAGGGCTATACTGATGGATGGGGTCTGTACTTAGTGAGGAGGATCTATACTGAGAGAGGGGGGTCTGTACTTAGTGGGGGGTCTATACTGAGAGGGGGGTCTGTACTTAGTGGGGGGTCTATACTGAGAGGGGGGTCTGCAGTTAGTGGAGGGGGGTCTGTACTGAGAGGGGGGCTCTAGTTGGTGGAGGGGGGTGACACCAATTTTTTCCTCACCGGGTGACAACAACCCTAGTGATGCCACTGGAGAGACACGCTGTCCTGAGAAGACAGAGGACTCTGATAGAGGACTCTGATGGGCACTGATAGAGGGCACTGATAAGATTTACTGATGAGCACTGAAGGGGAGGCACTGATAGGGGACACATAGCACGGGAGGAAAGGGCTGCGGATAACCGGCAAGTCTGTTTACATGTGATCAGCTGACATCACATGGTAAAGGGCCACTGTGATTGTGCTGGATGCACGTCCCAGGGGGCATGCGGGAAGCACTGTTTTGGGAGGATGTCCATGGATGCCCTCCCAAAATTTGAAGCCTGGAGCTCGGATGGAAGGGGGGGCCCATCATTGTTTCTTGCACCGGGGCCCTGAAGGTTCTAGTTACACCTCTGTTGTGATGTAATATAATTTATACAGTATATGTGACAGTGCAACCCTTTTTTTCATGAGAAGTTACTAAACCAAGCAATAACTGTAAAAAAAGAGACTGTGAATACTTATTTTCCTGTTCGCACTTCCAGGAGTGTTGAATGTCTGGTTTCTATGTTCCAGAAAGGGCAAAATTGGGTGAAATTTCAGGAGACTTGACAAGCATTATGACTACATACGGTGTCATTCCTGTTACTAGGGAAATTTAATCTTTATAAATTCTTTATTTTCCAATATATCACATGCCATTTGAAACATTTCTTTTTAAACATCATATCAACAAATGCACATTCTTTCTATCATGACATAGCTTTATCACTCGTTTCTTTACCAATTAAATCTAAGTCTCTTCTGTTCCAAGGGCAATCATATAGTTCCCCCTTTTTCATTTCCCCTACCCCACCAGTACAGCAAAAAAAAAAAAAAAAAAAAAAAAAAAAAAAAACAGTTATTTACCCCACCCCACCCCAGGGGGAGGGGGGGAGTCCCTCTCCTCAGGTCCATTCGAACTTATCTATCCCCCTTCTCCTGTTCCCTAATTCTATACTCTACTAGGGGAGACCAAGTCCTCCGATATTTCTCATCTTGTTCTTTCAGCATCATCGTCAAGTTTTCCATTTGTTGAATTTCTATGATTCTAGCCCACCATTGAGATTTAGTCGGAGGAACTGTACTCTTCCACAAGGCCGGGATACACGCCCTTGCGGCGGTGAGAAGGTGTTTGAGCAGGGACTTCCTGTATTTTTCCACCGATAGGGGGACATCATTTAATAGAAATGCAGCCGGATTGCCCCCAAGAGACACACCTGTAATCTCCTTAATCGTTTCCTCAACTAGTTCCCAGAAGCCTTTAATATCCTCACATTCCCAAAATATATGTGTCATCGTTCCCACCCCCCTCTTACAACGCCAACATCTGTCTGATACTTGGGGATAAATTTTTTGAAGGGCTACTGGTGTTCTGTACCATCTGGTAAGGATTTTGTATCCTCCCTCTTGGTATCTGCTGGCAATTGATGTTTTATGTACTGATTTTAATATTTTCGTCTTCTGCTTTTGAGTGAACATTACTCCTAGCTCTCTCTCCCAAGCTTGCATAAAGTTGAACTCCTGTGGCTCATCCAGGCTTGTTAATGTTTCATAGAAATATGACAAAGAGTGCCTGATGTTTTCGCCATTTAGGCAGGTCCGTTCAAACCTGGTCAGCTCCCGTATTACTGCAAATTTTTTATTTTTTGAGCGGATATATGCTCCTAGCTGCATAGCCCTAAAGTAATCCAGGTCTTCTGTCACCTCTCCCTCTATCTCGCCTCTTGTCATTAGGCGACGATCCTTAGAAAAGTCTATCAGCCTACTTTTCCCTTTGTGTTTTATTACTTCATACCTCCGATCGGTTAAGCCTGGTAAGAAATCCGGAGCACCCAGTACCGGGGTCATTGGGCTCGGAGTTGGTGAGAGATTTGTTTTTTTGAAGATCGTATAGATAGAGTGAATGGTTGCCCCTGTTAACGGATGTTTTTTCACTATGGTGGGTAAGTCAGATTTTTTAATCCATGCTAATCCTTCCAATGGAATTTTAGACGTCGCCTGCTCTAACTGTATGTGCGGTTTCCTTACCGCGGCACACCATTCCACCACTCTCGCTAAATGTAGGGCTTCCCAGTAATGTACTGGGTCTGGGAGACCAATACCCCCTTTCCCTTTTGGGAGTACTAGGATATTTCTCCTTATCCTTGCTGGTTTGCCTGCCCATATAAACCTTAAAAACCCTGATCTAAGGTCCCTAAGAAAGTTTGATGGGATCTTTATTGGCAACGTTTGAAACAGATAGAGAATTCTGGGCATCACATTCATCTTTATAATATTTGTCCTTCCAAACCAGGTAAAGATGTCCCTATCCCATCTCCTAAAATCTTGTTTGATTTGTCTTAACAACGGGGCATAGTTTGGGAAATTTAATCTTGACACCACCCACAAAGTCTCAAATCTGACTTTCCTAAAATCACTATTAGCATAGAAAAGAAATGCAGTCTCAGTTGAATGGATGGGGAGAAACTTCTGGAGGCTTCGGGCAGAGCTGAGGTGCCAGTTTCTGCAGTATCAGATACGTATTGATATGCTATCAGCTACATGCTTCTGTCAATTTTTCCTAAACTTTGTTTACCCGCAAAGTTTGATTTGATGTAGAAATTAGGACCTGTTTACTTCCATCCCCTAAAATTTGACCGCACAATGGATATAATGAATGTTAATAAAGCCGATTTTACCTTACCTCGAATGTTATATAGAGTCGAATGGCTGTGATATTGTACTAGGCCAATATTCATAGAAGTAAAGAAAGCAAAGGTACGCCTATAATTAATAACCTTGTTTATTAACTTAGATGACTGTCAAGATGATCGATTGTATGTAATCCTCTCTTTTTGTTCAATAAAAAGATTTTGCCGGGAAAAAAAAAAAGAAATTAGGACCTGTTGACTAAGAGGGATTTCCTCTTAGTTTGGCAATGGGACACAAAGTGAAGGGAAATTTCCTCTAATTGGACACAGATAGCATAGAATCTGACAGGAGTTATAATTATCCCTTTTTTTTTAAATCCAAAATAAAAAGAGAAAAAGCTTTACTTCTAGTTCTACTTTAAGTCCTATACACGAGTCCCTAAAGGCTGCTGTTGGCATGAACTTTTGAGCAGTGCCAAGTGCTTCCTGTCGCTTGGCATATGACATTTCTATTGAGTTAAACAAAAAACACAAGCTGTAATGTCTGTCCCCTGTGGGTTCCTGAAGGTCTAATTTTCGTTATAAGGCAATGCAGGTAGGCAGAGGCAATTCTTTCCTACATTTTGTGGAAATGAATGCAAAATTAGCTTGAATAAAAATAGCATTTTGCTGCATGAGCAGCATGTGGCAGAGACAGTCCTAGCTTCAGTGGCTGTCAACATTATTTTTTTGTGATTCTTGCATTCACTTTCTCTCATCGTTGGATATTGACTTGGAAAGCAAGTACTGCTAAAATGGGTCTGAGATAGTGACTGTCAAATCACATTTGTCAAAGCATGTATGAGTGGGTTGTGTGAGACAAAACAATACACGCACCAGACAGCTTGCTGTTCCCTCTATATCTTGTGGTGCTCACTGGTCTCTTTTTTGTTTCTTTTATTTTTTTAGTTCCCCTTCCCAGGGATGGACTTACCTTAAAACACTAATAGGTTTAGAGAGGAATGCACAATGCCTCAAAATGTACAACTTGTACAATTCACTTTTTTCTTTGTTTTCTTCTCTTATTGCCTTTTGTGGATAAATATAGCAAGGTAAGGGAAAAGGGTACGGAGGAGTCACTAAGCCGAATCAGAAGGTTCTGTACAGTTCAAGAAAAATTAAATAATATTTTTTTTTTCTGGTTTGGAGGTCTATACAGCTGAAAAGTAGTTTGCACATAAAGCAGTCCCTACGCTGCCTCCACGAGTGCATTCTAGCAGTAGTTAAAGCAGAGCTTCACCCCAAAGGGGAAGTCCCACTCTTACTCCACCTCTGTCCTCTTCAACTTTCAGCATTATATTTTTTTTTTGGGGGGGGGGGACAGGTACTTCTCCCTTCCTGCCAGCAACCTTCTGGAACACGTCACAGGTCCCGGGAGGCTGTGGGACTAATCACAGGGCTGGCTTCCCGCAGTTAACATGTTGACACCAGGGACCTGAAGCCCAGTGAAGAACTAGTCTCAGTGAGGATGGCGGTGGATACCTGGACAGGTGAGTGTCTGTTTATTAAAAGTCAGCAGCTACAGTTTTTGAAGGTGTTCATTTTTAATTTTTGAAAACCTTGATGAAGAACCTCTTTAAAAAATATTAATCATCACCTGGTGTATGGAAAATAAAATGTACAAAAGGACGTCACCATTCAGAAATCTAAATATATTCTTGCCTTTATCTGTTTACATTCCTAGCCTTCCCTGACATTCCTAGCGGTAAAATAAAGCATGCTACCATAAATGATGGCAATTTCCATAAGTTTGATTGGGCTTATCTGGTGTCCACTAAGGTGAATTCCATTTCCATTTTTTCGTGGCATTTCCCCTGTGACAATACCAGGTAGTCCTTGCACCACCATGACCATTTTGTAACTAATATGCTTCTTCTGAGACAGTTTCCATAATGAACAATAAAACCATTATGCTACTATCTCTGGGTGAAGGGTGCCTGCCGGCGGCGGCTTCCCTCC
Source organism: Lithobates septentrionalis (assembly GCA_037952835.1). NCBI lineage: Eukaryota > Metazoa > Chordata > Amphibia > Anura > Ranidae > Lithobates > Lithobates septentrionalis. The sequence continues at coordinate 263,314 of JBBDGP010001513.1, forward strand.
TCCATGTCCTGGCCTCCTTGTCTCCCCTCCATCTTGAAGCCTACCCTGGCAGGGGATGGGTACAGCGGGTACAGCACACAGGCATCCCTGGCTCCATACTGAGCTCTGGCTGGAGGGAGATGACAGTCTATAGAGCGCGGACCACCCCTCTCCTCTGTGACGGCTGGTGGGTCAGTCGGTCGGACTTCCCCTGCGTCGTCTCCTCCCTCCTTCTCCCTCCTCCTAGGCCAATAGGATAGTTTCTCCTTTCGGCCAGTCGGGAAATGGGTCTCAGGAACCGTTTCCTGATTGGCCGGGAGGAGAATCAGTGTGACAATAGCGAATATTCATTCGCTATTATCACCCAACTGGGTGGGCTCGGGGCACAGTGCTCTGTCCCCCGAGCCCACCCTTTTTTGAAGCCTATTAGAGCCTCTGGCTCTAATCACGTGCTTCAAAAATAAAGCCCCATTGGAATCCATGCGTCTGACGCCCCGCATGTAGATTAGGGAGCCTAACACATGGATAGGGGAGCGGCACCCGTGTGCCCCTAATAGGTGGAGCGCCACTGTCTATAGTTACTTGGTAAAGACTTTGATCCCTCAAAATTATCTCTTATACAAGCTGAACATGTGAAACAGGCCATTGTGTGCAGAGCATATTACTGCTTTCCCATTCCATTTCCATTTGTCCAATAGAGAAATGGAAATAATAAATAATGTGTGGTTTGATAGCTAAAACTCTATTATTAGATGAATATCAGTTCCCAGTAGAAGCTTTTTTATGTAGCAATCTAGAAAAATCCTCTTGGAGGCAGAGAAATAAAAGTTAAAATGCCTGTAAAAGCAGCTTTTGAGTTGCAGTGTGCATGAGCCCTTAAAGTGTAAGTCCAGCCTATTCCTAACTAAGCCTAAACCTGCTCCCACCACACCTTCTAAATCTCAGTCTATCTACGTTGTGAAAGGAAGATGTGTATACTTACCTATTCTGAGAGCGATCAGGTCCAGTCACATGATCAGCTGTCAGCGGCAGCTTCAATTTAGAGGAGGGAAAGCTGACAATGTATGCCCCATAGTAAGTCTATGGGTATGGGTGATGTTAGTGCCCAGGCACTGCAGCCATTGTCGACGATCTCTCCTATTCACTGTACCTGGCCGCTGGAGAGATTACATGACCGGACTGGACCACTCTCAGAACAGGTAAGTATATACATTTTCCTTTCATTTAAGCTTAGTTAGGAATAGGCTGGACGTCCACTATAAGGAGAATCTGCCGCTATGGTTATAAAGTGACAGTCTCTTTTTAAGTCCCTGACTCACTTATACTAAATATCCCAAAGTTTCAGGGTATTGGGAGCATATGACCACCTTAAAGGATTCAGTGCTGTGACCTGAGAGGCCAATCATTAGGCCCATGATGAACATGATGATGAGGATGATGTCCTCAACCCTGTATGTGCTCCAACACCATGAGATACAGAGGTTACAATGGTTTTACTCCTAGCTCTAAAAGAGGAACTGAAGGGTAGGGGAGTGCCAAGAAGGTAAGTATAATTGGGTCAAGGGTGGGTTTCTAAGACCTTGTTAATTGGCCCATTCAGGGCAAGGTGAATTGTCTCTTTAAAATTCAACATTTTTTTCAAAGTTTTATATAAACAGTTGTTAAAAAGGAAATTAGCCTGAAGAAATAATGTTATGACTGTTCTGATGTCTAATATAAAAAATAATAGCTTAAATAGCTTATCTATTAAATGAAAGAATAATTTGTTGACTCTTCCCAACCGTTGGAATCAAGTGGAAGATGTGCTGTACCTGTGCCTCTCTCGAGCATTGGTAAATATGACATTCTAGGGAGGTGATGGGGTTTCTAATTTTCCTTTTTGAGTCATAGGTGTATATGACGATTAAAAGAAAAGGGCCCCTACAAACAGTATAGAGCCTGTTTATAGTGGAGAAAATGGACAAGCTGCTCCCTATTGGACATGACAGTGTTAACTCCACAGTGTTGCTTTGTCATTGAGGCTCTGAATGTTTTTTTTTTTTCTCAAAAGGGTTTATGTTTAGCTTTGTGCTAGGCTTGGATACAAAGAGTGCTTAAAAGAGGTCTTCTAAATGTACTAAATTGTATTGTTAGAGGCCTTGCAACATGTAGTAGCTCATATAGGCTGCAAAATAAATGCTGACACGCCTGCCATGATGGCCAATCACCATATTTGGGGCCTGCCTATATTTTGATGGGTGGGTCTAAGTGGTATGAAAATTATATCTGGTCCTCTGATTACCCCTCCTTCACCTGAGGCATCCCACAACACCACTTCTGCCCAGTTACCTTCTCCATATACTTACCTGATTAGCACCAAAGCTCCTCCAAATCCCCTGACCTGTCACTCAAGTGTCTCTGTGGTCTTGATTAACCGCTGGCCGACCAGCCGCCGTCATTATACTGTGGCAGGTTGGCACAGCTGCGCAAATCGCCTTAGGTGTACGTCGGCCGCTTTAAGAGCAATAGCAGGCACACGCACCCGCCCCCTGACGCCAGAGCCGATGCACGTGGCTGGCGGCTGCAATGTCCGCCGGCCACCCACGGTCGCTCCACAGAGAGCCAGAACAGGGATCCATACCTCCCAACTTTTGAACTTCAGAAAGAGGGACACTTATGGGAGGAAGCGACTGACCGCGCGCTACGTGCACTGCGGCAAAAAGAAAGATTCTCACTGATGCATACAAAAACCCCAGCAAAGTCATTTAAAAAAATAAGAATAAAAAGCTTCCATTACAAATGATTTTGCATAAACTATGGAAGTGTGCATTACACAAAGTGTGGAAGGATTCAGAAGTGCGTTATGTACAGAGTGCAGGGTTCAGGATAAGGCTAGATACAGAGTGCAGGGTTCTGGGGTGTGTTATGCACAGGGTGCAGGGTTCTGGAGTTACATATAGAGTGCAGGGTATTGGCATGTGTTATGTACAGAGTGCTGGCACAGTGCATGGTTCTGGAGTGCGTTGCGTACAGAGTGCAAGGGTTCAAGAGCGCTAGGTACAGAGTGCAGTCATCCATCCACATGTCACTGTTGCCCTTCTCCTCAACTATAACATCTGAACCCGCCCCCTCCCCCCACACACACATATAACACACACCACACACATAACACACACATATAACACACCACACACACACACACATAACACACACCATAACACACACATATAACACACACCACACCACACACACACACACATGCATAACACACACACACACATGCATAACACACACACATAACACACACCACACACACTTTTGTAAAAGTAGCACCTTTCTGTAGATGTCTTCTATCCAGTGCAGCCACAGCTTCCTTCTCCTTTTAGTGCACTGGGTATCTTCGACTCCTGGAGCAGGAAGGAGATAAGGATTAGGGGGCAGCTCACCCCCCTCCTCCCTCCTCGAACACGCTGCAGTCAGACTTTTGTCCCGACTTTAGTGCAGACTGCAGAACAGAGAGCCTGTTGAAGGAGAGAGCTGAGCTGTTACTTTCACTTTCAACTGCAGAAGCCAGGCTTCTGTATTTAGGTGAAAGTGGGGAGCTGCCTGTGAGTGCAGGGCTAATGGAGGCTGAAAAAACTCTGGGGGAGAGGAATAGATAGCTGATCCTGGCCAGCAATCTATGAATGCCGGTGTGGTGTCACTGGCTCTTTCGCTATGCACTGGTTTGACAGAGGGGCGGGTCTGGATAGCAGTCCCGCCCCTAGCCGACATCACACTCTCTTTTTGACAGGTGAAGTCTCTCATTGGGGCTGCACAGTGCACATCCAGCTGACTTACTAGCCAATCCCTGGCTGTACAGGATGTGCACACTGCTGCAGGTCCTATTGAGAGAAAAATTAGCTTGTAGTTAACAGCATTATGCGGGACAAATCATATGGCGGGATAGCGGGACAAAGGTGTCAAAGCGGGAAAGTCCCGCCCAATCCGGGACTGTTGGGAGGTATCTGTCAATGTAAACAAACAGATCCCTGTTCTGACAGGGCAGTAGAGTGAGAGATCATCTGTTCCTAGTGATCAGGAAACAGCGATCTCTCTCTACTCCCAGTCAGTACACTCCCCCCACAGTTAGAAACACATCCCTAGGGAACACTTAACCCCTAGCCACTTAAGCCCCGGACCTTTCGGCTGGCCAAAGACCAGAGCACTTTTTGCGATTCGGCACTGCGTCACTTTAACTGACAATTGCGCGGTCGTGCGATGTGGCTCCCAAACAAAATTGACGTCCTTTTTTCCCCACAAATAGAGCTTTCTTTTGGTGGTATTTGATCAGCTCTGCGGTTTTTATTTTTTGCGCTATAAACAAATATAGAGCGACAACTTTGAAATTAACGCAATATTTTTTACTTTTTGCTATAATAAATATCCCCAAAAAATATATAAAAAAAACGATTTTTTTTCCTCAGTTTAGGCCGATACGTATTCTTCTACATATTTTTGGCAAAAAAAAATCACAACAAGCGTTTATTGATTGGTTTGCGCAAAAGTTATATGGTCTACAAAATAGGGGTTAGTTTTATGGCATATTTATTAATATTTTATTTTACTAGTAATGGCGGCGATCTGCGACTTTTATCATGACTGCGACATTATGGCGGATACATCAGACAATTTTGACACATTTTTGGGACCATTGTCATTTTTACAGCTATCAGTGCTAAAAAATTGCATTGATTACTGTAAAAATGACACTGGCAGTGAAGGGGTTAACCACTAGCTGGCTAGGAAGGGGTTAAGTGTGTTCTAGGGAGTGATTCTAACTGTTAGGGGGCGTGGCTATGAGTGACACTTCACTGATCATAGCTCCCGATCACAGGGAGCTATGATCAGTGACAGTGTCACTAGGCAGAACGAGGAGATGCTTGTTTACATTAGCATCTCCCCGTTCTTCAGCTCCGTGAGACGATCACGGGTATCCCGGCGGACATAGAGTCCGCGGGACCCGCGATCCTTCTCACGGAGCTCGCGTCGGCGACGCGCACGCGACCACAGGGCGGAAAATTCAAAGGGACGTACAGGTACGCCCATTTGCCCAGCCGTGCCATTCTGCCGATGTACATGTACATGCGGCGGTCGGCAAGTGGCTAGTATTAAGCCCTTCCCTGCCAGTGTCATTTATACTTTAATCAGTGGCTATTTTTAGCACTGATCGCAGTATAAATTACACTGGTCCCAAAAAAGTGTCAAAAGTGTCCGACCTGTCCGTCGCAATGTCGCAGTCCCGCTAAAAATTGCTGATCACCACCATTACTAGTAAAAAAGAAAAAATTATAATAAAAATGCCATAAATATATCGCCTATTTTATTTTGTAGACGCAATAACTTTTGCGCAAACCACTAAATATACGCTTATTGCAATTTTTAATTTTTTTTACCAAAAATATGTAGAAGAATACATATTGGCCTAAGCTGATGAAGAAATTAGTTTTTTTACAATTTTTTTTTTTTGGGGGGGGGGGGGGGGATATTTATTATAGCAAAAAGTAAAAAGTAGGGGGGCGTGGCCAAGATGGCGACGGAGTAGGACGGTTAGTCAGGAAGCTCTGCAGCCATAGCGGGGATTTTATCCTTTTATCCCATCCTCTGAATTGCCTTAACTGTCTGAAGCGACTCCTAAGATTCCCCTGCGGATGCGGACACGGAACCGGCGGCGTCCGGTGCAACATAACCCGAGAAACTCTCACATCAACTCCGGAGGCGCTGCTACGCACGTGGAGGCAGGGCAAAACATGGCGACCCAGACGGAGGGGCCTGAGACTGCTTCTACGGAACAGAGTAATTTTGCTGCCTTGATGCAGGCTATCACGGGCTGTCAGTCCTCCCTTTCTACTCTCACCACTAAAATTGACACCGTGCAGCTAGAGATTGGTCTTATCAGGCAGGATTTTGAGAAGGTGAGGCAGCGGGTCACTGAGGTGGAGCGTCGCGTGGGAGACACAGAAGACACAGTGAGGGATCACTCAGCCTCCCTTCACACCCTGCAAGTGAGAGTGAAGCATTTGGAGGCCAAAGCCGAAGACTCTGAGAACCGTAATAGACGTAACAATTTACGGATAATCGGCCTGCCTGAGGGATCTGAAGGCTCCGATACCTCGGCCTACACGGAGCGGCTACTTCGTTCACTTTTCCCCCAAGCAGCGTTTTCGCCACACTTTGCCGTTGAGAGGGCTCATAGGATGCCGCCGACCCGGGGCCCCCCGGGAACCCCACCCAGAACTTTCATATTCCGGCTACTGAATTTCAGGGACCGGGACCTGATACTCCGCGAAGCACGCAAGATGGCGGACATTCGACATGAAGCGACCCGCCTGATGTTTTTCCCTGACTTCTCGGCGGACACTCAGAGGCAGCGCAAGTCGTTCGATGCAGTGAAGCAGGCCCTGAGAGCTAAAGCAATACGGTACAGTATGCTGTTCCCTGCCCGGCTCCGTGTGCAAGACGGAGAGACTGTCCGCTTCTTTACCTCACCTAGCGAGGCCTCACACTGGCTGAACACTCTCCCTCGCAATTAGGGAGATAGATGATTTGCTGATGTTATTCTCTGCCACTACTTTGCCTCGGGCCCTTGCGGCTTGTCTGCCACATGGACAGTGTCACTGTCTGCCTTATAGTTAACCCCTTCGCTTCTCCGCACAGTCGGACCTTGAGACTTGCCTATGGAGGGGATTGGACTTGGCGGGATGTCGGGCGGTCCTGACTCGGAGACTCTCCACGGCTTAACCCTTGCCGTTATTGGAGCTGGTGCGCCACTCGTCTTCCACCCTGAAAATTATCTTGACTGCCCTGACTTTCAATATCTGGCAGACTTTATTGAGTTAAGAGGAACTGATATTTCAACAAGAACAATCCTACCACGTATGTCGTCTGTTAGTGACATTTTTTTTTTTCTTTTGTTTTGGGTTTTTTTTTTGATTTTTCGATTCTCTGCAAGCTCGGGCTGCCACTTCGTCTGCTGGCCATTTCCTACTGTGGCATACATGACACTGTCACCTCTGCTCCCTCCTTTTTTATACCCTAGAAATTGTTTTCTTCTTCTTTTTGTTGAGGGGGAGGGGGGAGTTGCTTTTAAGAATGTGCCCCCGGTGATAACCGGGTGAAAATAAAGGAATTCCGCCATATCCCGTTGATGGCGGCATCTTCTACTGACTTAGACCTTTGTAATCTGAGAGGGCGCTAACTGTTTCCGGCCCTCTGGTTCATGTCCCCATTTGATCGTTGATCATGTTTGGTTTTTGGGATCAGGCACGCTCTGGTTTGGGGGGGTGTGCGGGGAGGGGGGGGGGTTTTCAGTTAAAGTTTAACAGGAAATGTTCTTTAAGTTACACACAGGTATATGGGGTATGCTGGCTTCAGGATGTGTATTGCTGGTTGGGCACATGTACAAAGCCAATTGTAGAGTCATGGATAACGAGATTAACTTCCCTCCCTAGGGATCTGAGTGCACTCCTCCTGCAGGTTGTCGTGTATTGCCCCGAATTATTATGGCCCCAGTGACAATCATATCTTGGAACGTCCGAGGGTTAAACTCCCGGGTCAAGCGTTCTTTAGTCTTTAACTTCCTTAAAATCCACCGGCCGGATATCTGCATATTACAGGAGACTCACCTCACTGGGGGTCGAGTCCTTAGTGTAAAGAAACCGTGGGTGGGACACTATTATAATGCCACCTTTTCATCATATGCCAGAGGGGTTAGTATACTAATCCATAAGAACCTGACCTTTACACTGCTGGACCTGCACTTGGATCCCGAGGGCAGATACGTAGCAATGCATGCAGTTATCGCAAATATGCCTATGGTGATAGTGGGACTTTACATACCTCCGCCAGCATCGCTGTTAATCCTAAATAAAATTGCTAGATTTATAGCTGGATGCCCCACTGACAATGTAGTCATAGCGGGCGATTTTAATATGCCTCCCTGCCCTGCTGTAGATAGGCTAACCCCGGATGGGTCTGTGGAATCCCCGCTTTCTAAATGGGCATCCACGTTCGACCTAACGGATGTTTGGCGATGGAAGAATCCCCTCTTGAGATCCTACACCTGCCAATCAGCCTCCTATAGGGCCATGTCCCGCATTGACCTGATTTTTGCCACTAGATCTCTTCTCACTAAGGTACAGGAGATCTCTCATCTGCCTAGAGGTATATCTGACCACTCCCCCATTCTACTAAAACTAAACGTAGGTCCTGCTCCCACCGACTGCCTTTGGCGTTTGTCCAGGTATTGGGTCTCTGATGACCGTATAGCTCCGGGGGCGGAGTTGGCTGTGCGGGAATACTGGGCAGCTAATCCACCTGCTACCGACCCTGCTTCTACATGGGAAGATTTTAAGTTTCATGCTAGGGACCACTATCAGAAGGCCATAGGCTCCACCCGGCGCCAGACTGGCGATGCACTGCTTCAGGCTGAACGCAGGGCTGGCCAATTGGAGGCCCAGTATACTGCCAATAAGGATGAAACCTGTAGAATTGACTTACAGTGTGCGATGAGGGAGGTGACACTCCTGCGGGTGGCTGCCACGAGGAAGATAATGCTACATCAGTCGCAGCGTATCTTCGAGCAGGGTGAGCGGACCGGGCGTCTCCTGGCATGGTTGTCCCGGGAGCAGACGGCGACGACCTCTGTGGCTAATATTAAAGAGGCCTCGGGCCGGCTGCTGTCTGATCCTAGAGACATAAACAGGTGCTTTGCATCATACTATGAGGACCTCTATTCTTCCAGAGTACAATACTCTGCTGACGATTTACAGACGTACATAGATGCCATTGAGCTGCCCTGCCTGTCGGTAGCAGCTAGACAGAGACTTGACGCTCCGCTCACCCTCAAGGAGATCCAGACGGCTATTGGCGCCCTCCAGTCGGGAAAGACCCCGGGTGATGATGGATTCCCTGTGGAATTTTATAAAGAACACGTTGACACCCTTGCCATTAGACTGCTCGAAGTCCTCAATGCCTCCTTCGATTCTGACTCCCTGCCTCCTTCCATGTCTAGAGCTGTTATCATTGTGATTCCCAAGCCTGGAAAGGACCCTGATCTTTGCTCCTCATATAGGCCTATATCGCTCCTCAATGTGGATGCAAAGATCCTTGCAAAGGTTTTGGCTACCAGGCTTAATACAGTTATCTTATCCCTAATCCACGGTGACCAGACTGGGTTTATGCCAGGCAAGGGAACAGATATCAATTTGCGCAGACTGTTTACGGTGATTGCGAGCTCGACTGGTGGGGGGGGAGCTGGCGTGGTGGCCTCCTTGGACGCGGAGAAGGCCTTCGACTCGGTGGAGTGGGAATACTTATGGCATATTCTACCTAGATTTGGTATGGGACCTAACTTTGTAAAATGGGTACGCCTTCTGTACTCAGGTCCGACAGCTAGAATTCGCACAAACGGTGTTTTGTCTGCATCATTCCCACTCCACCGGGGCACCAGGCAGGGCTGTCCGCTTTCTCCGGCTCTCTTCGCCCTTGCGATTGAACCATTAGCGGTGACTCTCAGGGCGGCGACGGCGGTGAGAGGCATGTCGTTTCCCCCCCTGACTGAAAAAGTTTCACTATATGCAGACGATATGCTCTTATACCTCCAAGATGACCAGCAATCACTGGGGGCAGCTCTGTCCATTATTAACCAATTTGGTGTGTTCTCAGGAGTCCGGGTAAATTGGGATAAGTCGCTCCTGTTCTCCCTGTCGGGAGTCCCTAGGCCGTTGGACTCAGCTACCCCCCTGAAAAGGGTGGCACAGTTCAAATACCTGGGTATACAGGTTCAATTAGACCAACGGAAGTACTTAGAAGACAATGTCTACCCCATCTTACAGCGCTTTATCCAACGATGCTCAGTGTGGAAAACACTTCCACTGACCCCGGTGGGGAGGATAAACCTAATTAAGATGTCCTTCTTACCAAAGTTCCTGTATGCCTTCCGGCATACTCCAGTTCCCATCCCTAACTCTTTCTTTGTCAAATTGGACCAGGCTATCACGTCTTTTGTCTGGGCGGGGGCAGCTCCCAGAATAGCTAAGCACACTTTACAGCTGTCGCTTATGGAAGGTGGCCTCTCCCTACCAAATTTCAAGAAGTATTACTGGGCGGCGGTATTAGTGTCTGTGCGTTGGTGGTTTACTCAGGACAGAACCAACCCAGCGGTTAACTTAGAGGCGGCGATTCTTGGTTCATACTCAGAACTTAGCAACCTAGTGTACAGGGGACCGAGATACAGCCCTCGAGTTACCACGCCGATGAAGACGACGGTGAGGGTTTGGGGTCAAGTATCAGGCTATCTTAATAATCGTAATGCTGTCTCACCATATACACCACTATGGGGTAATCCTAAACTGCCGCATTTCCAGTCCATCCCCGACCCGCAGGTATGGGCCAGATACGAGATCCGGACAATACGCCATATTTTCAAAGATGATCGCCTTATGTCGCTCACAGAATTAAAAGGTAAATATCATCTTCCCTCGTGGATGTTCTTTAGATATGTACAGCTCAGTCACGCGGCCAGGGCTCAGTTCCCTAATGGGATAGTTATTGCCACACACTCAGTTGAGTCCTTATTTACAGTAACGGATATTGACCGTATACTGTCTTCTATATATATCAGGCTCACTTGTAAAGACACCTCCACTTTGACCCCACTGTTCACTAAATGGCAGCTAGATATCCCTGAACTGACTGAGGAAGACTGGTCTGAAGGCTTGCAGCAGTGCATCCCACTCATGATCTCAGCAAGGGACAGGTTTATCCAGATGAAATTCCTACATAGAGTGTACTATACCCCGCATAAGCTAGCCAACATTTATCCAGGAGTAGAAGATGTTTGTCCTAAGTGCAGGCAGTCGGTGGGAACTTTCTTCCATGTTGTATGGTCATGCCCGATCCTTCAGACCTATTGGCGGGAGGTGGTGTCAGATATAAATGGGGTGGCAGGGCTACACTTGGATGTAGACCCGCTTGTGTTTCTACTAGGCATTACAGACAACCTGGCTACTACTAAACACACAAAGCTATTCGTGTTCTATGCAGCCTACTATGCCAGGAAAGAAATCCTGCTCAGGTGGAAACTGCCTGACCCCCCTACTACAAAAGCATGGCGGGCACAGGTGAATGCAATACTACCAATGTATAAACTCACATACATGGGCAGGAACTGTCCTCATAAGTTTGAGAAGATATGGGCGGCTTGGGTGGAGGCTAAACATCTGACGGTTTAATTTTACCCCGAAACAATTGATGGGTAACAGATACACGGTGCTAATAGGGGGGTGCACATACTGGAGTGGGTGGATGGTTACTAGACCCTCCTCCTCTTACTCTCTTGATTTCTTGGTGGGAACCTCTCTCCCCCCCCCCCCCCCCCCCCATATAGGGAAAGGAAAGGCGTCTTATATGAGCTAAAACTGCAGGGCGAGAGTGTGCTTTAACATGTAGGGTCCATTCATGCATGGATTATACTGATTCCCTTGAGGATTGGTTCTTTAGACTGTTCACGGTGTTAGAAACCCAAATATCAAATGATATAAGTTTTTATAAACCTACAAGTATAATTTGTAAACCCTGTTTTGTTATACTCCTGTCTGCAATATATGACTTGCATTTTCAAGTGTAACGTATAATACATTCAATAAACATTACCTGTGTTAAAAAAAAAAAAAAAAAGTAAAAAGTATTGTTTTTATTTCAAATGTGTCTGTCTTTTTTTGTTTATAGTGCAAAAACTAAAAAACGCAGAGGTGATCAAATAACACCAAAAGAAAGCTCTATTTGTGGGGAAAAAAAGGACATCAATGTTTGTGTACAACATTGCATGACCGTGCAATTGTCCGTTAAAGCGCCGCAGTGCCATATCGCAAAAAATGGCCTGGTCATTAACGGGATAAATCCTTCTGGGGCTGAAGTGGTTAATAGATGAAAAGGAAATGTACAGGTAAATAGACATACATGAATTTGGAAGGTGAGAATAGGCACATGAGTTCTCTAAACATGTTGGAGCAGGGGGTAATGTAGCAGCTCCACTCCCCCAACTGGGCATGCTTGTTGTGACCCCTGCAACAAATCCTCTGCCCATGTACTACAAAATTCAAACGCTAATGTGAAAGGATATAACAAATGGAGCTCCCATAAATGTGTTAAAATTATTTGACAAACCTACAGTGCAGAGAAAATTGCCAATGACGCATTTGGTGTTAATGATTTCAGATGGGAGGCTCTGGCAGTCCGGAAATTCAATCTGTTTTGAAAACACAAATCTATATATGGACTGAAGGAAGATAAGTATGTGCAGTTCGTTAAGGTTGCTACGCACTTTTCCAAGTTTATGATTATTTGATGATACAAATAAACTGGGGAAGTGGGTATATTAAAGGGGGTTTCCACATTTAAACTAAAGGGCTGTGCAAACTGTTGGCGCTATATAAATCCTGTATAATAATAATAATAAATCCTAACAGCTGCTCAACCCATTGGCAGGTTCTGAGCTTCTACCATTCTGAACCAACCAAAAAAAAAAAAAAATCAGTGGGTGACATATAAAGAATGAACAATACATTATTAATAATAAACATCTAAAATGATTTATTTATTTGGAGGGAAATGTCAGAACTACTGTCAGGCTATTGGGATGATTCACTTTATTACCTGTATCTGGGTTAGGAAGTGGTTGAAAATGTTTCTAATCGGGACAGGGACAGAAACAAAAGAAAAATGGAGAAGGGTTAGAACCTCGGTCTGATTTTTAGTAAATGTTTTTTTTTTACTTTTCTCATATATTAAAGTAACACTCAAAGCAACAAGTAGGAGCAATCAGTACACTGCTCAGTTCCTGCAGTTTGCTGTAATCTGTGTAATCTACTGCAGCACAAACCTGGAGACCATCTCACATGGTCACTGGAAGTGCCCATTTTCTATGCTTCCTGCATCACCAAACGCATTCAAACTTCCAAGGCAGGTTTGAATTTGATTGGCAGCTGTGAGAGACTTCTTATCTCTGTCATTTTGTTTACATTAGGCTTTATGCATGTGAAAGCCAGCAAGGAGTATGCGTCATTCAACCCACTTTCTCTAAGCCCAGGTCATTATGGACTTGACCCAGCCTGTGACTGAACAGTGAAAGGAGAAGCAGCACAGTGATGAGCTGAGCTCTCTGGGGTTGATTTACTAAAGACTTTGCAAAGTGCAGTTGCACTCTGCAAGTGCAATTGCTCCAGAGCTTAGTAAATGAGGTTAGGCTTCACTTTGCAAAGAATTCCCAATCACATGCAAGGAAAATGTAAAAAAAATGCATTTTTGCTTGCACATGATTGGATGATGGAAGTCAGCAGAGCTTTTGTTCATTTACTAAGCTCTGAAGCACCTGCTCTTGCAGAGGGCAACTGCACTTTGCAAAGTGCACAGGCAGTTTGCCTTTAGTAAATCAACCCCTCTGTCTCTCTGCTTTCCCTTCCTGTCAGCACATGAACTGAGCCTTGTGCTGCTTCTTCCATTCACACTTCTGATTTACAATCTAGGGACTGCAGGAGGCTGATTCAGGTACTTACTTTAGCGCTGCATTTATTTGTGTCTTTTATATGTACAGTGCCTTGAAAAAGTATTCATACTCTTTGAAATTTTCCACATTTTGTCATGTCACAACCAAAAACGTAAATGTATTTTATTGAAATTTTATGTGATAGACCAACACAAAGTGGCACATTATTGTGAAGTGGAAGGAAAATGATAAATGGTTTTCAAAATATTTTACAAATAAATATATGAAAAGTGCGGCGTGCATTTGTATTCAGCCCCCCTGAGTCAATATTTTGTAGAACCGCCTTTCGCTGCAATTACAGCTACAAGTCTTTTTAGGGATGTCTCTACCAGCTTTGCACATCTAGAGTGACATTTTGCCCATTCTTCTTTGTGAAATGGCTCAAGCTCTGTCAGATTGGATGGAGATCATCTGTAAAAAAGCAATTTTCAAGTCCTGTCACAGATTCTTAATTGGATTTAGGTCTGGACTTTGACTGGGCCATTCTAACACATGAATATTCTTTGATCTAAACCAGGGGTAGGCAGCTTTAAAGAGGTGGAGATCTACCTGAACAACACAGGAGATCACTGGGCAATCGCCTGATTTAATTGCAGTATTACCATGTCACAAGCACGTGCATTGCTTGGCAATCTTGGTTTTAAATCAGGTGGTGAGGAGGCAACATATCGCCTCCTCACCACTTGCCAACACACACTCGGATCGCTTTTCAGAGGAGCAGCAGTGCCTGCTGCACTTGAGCCCTTAGTTGCATTCGGCAGCAGCACCCTTAGGGCTCGTTCACACATAAAAAGTTGGTGGTTGTAAAGCATTAGGATATAACAGAAGTCTATGGCTAAGAGCAGAAAACCTGCAGGAAAGCTGCAGGTACACAGCCCTGCACCCACAGTGTGGGTAAACTGCAGCACATCAGTGTGAAAGCAGCCCTATACTAATATGCCCAGTGTATTTATTGCCTCGCACTGACCTGAAGATCTCTTCTATTCTGCTGCTGGCACCGCTCTGGAGACTGATAGCTGGGATAAGAGGTGGAGTGCAGTTGGTATCACTCCGCTTGGGACAGGAGCCGGCACTACAGAGGAGGTATCGGCTTATGTGGCTCTTGCTCCCTGCTACAGCTCCAACTTTACAAGTAATTCCTCTGCATTGCACTCTGTTTGATGCTCTGGAATGGCGGGTCAGCAAGCCCAGACTGAGATCTACCAGTCACCTGTCCGTGATCTACTGGTTGCTGACCCCCGATCTAAACCATTCTATTGTAGCTCTGGCTGTATGTTTATGGTCATTGTCCTGCTGGAAGGTGAACCTCCACTCCAGTCTCAAGTCTTTTGCGGACTCTTAACAGGTTTTCTTCTAAGATTGCCCTGCATTTGGCTCCATCCATCTTCCCATCAACTCTGACCAGCTTTCCTGTCCCTGCTGAAGAAAAGCATCCCCACAACATGATGCTGCCACCACCATGTTTCACGGTGGGGATGGTATGTTCAGGGTGATGTGCAGTGTTAGCTTTCCGCAACACAAAGCACTTTGCTTTTAGGCCAAAAAGTTAAATTTTAGTCTTATGTGACCTTATGAAGCACCATCTTCCACGTTTTCTGTGTTCCCAACATGGCTTCTTGCAAACTGCCAACGAGACTTTTTATGGCTTTCTTTCAACAATGGCTTTCTTCTTGCCACTCTTCCATACAGGTCAGGTTTGTGGAGTGCACGACTTATGCCGTGTACACACGGTCGGACTTTCTGGCAGGAAAAGTCAGACGGAATCTTTTCATCGGACATTTCGATCGTGTGTGGGCCTCATCTGACTTTTTTTTTTTTGAAAAATCTGAAGGACCTAGAAATAGAACATGTTTTAAATCTTTCCGACGGAATCAATTCCTATCGGGAAAACTGCTCGTCTGTATGCTGTTTCAACGGACCAAAAACAACGCATGCTCTGAAGCAAGTACGAGACAGCAGCTATTGGCTACTCGCTATTGAACCTCCTTTTTCTAGTCCCGTTGTACGTGTTGTACGTCACTGCATTCTAGATGGTCGGACTTTAGTGTGATCGTGTGTAGGCAAGACAGTTTCAATGGAACTCCATCGGAACTCCGTCGGAAAAACCTTCAGAGTTTATACCGACGGAAACCGGTCGTGTGCACACAGCTAAATAGTTGTGGACAGATTCCCCCACCTGAGCTGTGGATCTCTGCAGCTCCTCCAGAGTTACCATGGGCTTCTTGGCTGTTTCTCTGATTAATGCTCTTCTTGCCCGGCCTGTCAGTTTAGATGGACGGCCTTGTTTTGGTAGGTTTGCAGTTGTGTCATACTCTTTCCATTTTCGGATGATGGATTGAACAGTGCTCCGTGAGATGTTCAAAGCTTGAGATATTTTTTTTAGAACCTAATGCTGCTTTAAACTTCTCCACAACTTTATCCCTGACCTGTCTGGTGTGTTCCTTGGCCTTCGTGACGCTGTTTGTTCACGAAGGTTCGTTAACAAACCTCTGAGGGCTTCACAGAAAAGCTGTATTTATACTGATATTAAATTACACACAGGTGGACTATTTACTAATTAGGTGACTTCTGAAGGCAATTGGTTCCACTAGATTTTAGTTAGGGGTATCAGAGTAAAGGGGGCTGAATACAAATGCACGCCACACTTTTTTTTGATCTTTGTTTGTAAAAAATGTTGAAAACCATTTATCATTTTCCTTCCACTTCACAATTATGTGCCACTTTATGTTGGTCTATCACATAAAATCCCAATAAAATACATTTACGTTTTTTTGGTTGTAACTAGTGGCGGCCCGTGCACTGTGGGACGCCGCCCCCCCATCCATGCGCTCAGCCCCTTTCAGGACACCGGACGCATGAATTCCTATGGCGGGGGTGGGAGGTATTTTTTGAAGCACCCGATTAGAGCCAGAGGCTCTAATAGGCTTCAAAATAGGGTGGGCTCGGGGCGCAGACAGTGCGCCCTGATCCCACCCAATTGTGTGACCATTTTTCACACTAACCTTCCGCCCCGCCAATCAGGAGGCAGGACGTCAGACTCGCTCTGGAGCGGAGGTCGCCGCTCTGAGAGGATCTGCTGCAGACAGTGCTGTAGTAAGTCCCCTCAGCTTTGTCGGAGCCGCGGGGGGTGCCAGAGCCACGATCCACACGGGGGGTGCCAGAGCCACGATCCGCACGCCCGGGGGGTGTTGATGCCAGAGCCGCGATCCAGTTGGCTGCATATGATGGGCATAAGTGGCTGCATATGATGTGCCCATCATATGCAGCCACCAGTGCCCATCATATGCAGCCACCTGTGCCCAAGTGGCTGCATTTTATTGGCACAAGTGACTGCGTTTGATGGGCACAATGGCTGTGTTTGATGGGCACAAGTGGCTGCATATGATGGGCGCAGGTGGCTGCATTTGATGTGCACAGATGGCTGCATATGATGGGCACAGGTGGCTGCATTTGATGGGCACAGATGGCTGCATATGATGGGCACAGGTGGCTGCATTTGATGGGCACAGGTGGCTGCATTTGATGGGCACAGGTGGCTGCATATGATGGGCACAGTGGCTGCGTTTGATGGGCACAGTGGCTGCGTTTGATGGGCACAATGCCTGCATTTGATGGGCACAGTTAGGCTACAATTGATGGGGGGGCTCAGTATTTTTCAGTTTGTTTATGCCCCCAAAAAATTTTGAGCACCAGCCGCCACTGGTTGTAACATAACACAATGTGGAAAATGTCAAGGGGTATGAATACTTTTTCAAGGCACTGTACCTAGAGTTAAGCTTTCAAATCCAAACTGAAACTCAAATGTTCAGTGGCAGCATAATTGTTAGGCATTTAATGCACACAGCAAAAACTCCACTGAATGCGCCAATTGTGAATTTACACTCTGCCAGACTTTCACAGATCAGTCATTCATATAGGTCCTAGATCAATAAATGATGGAACCTTCCAAAACAATGATGATTTATATTATAAACCCACAATACCAGTTGAATCTTACAATACTGTGACTAGGAGCTGTCTCAACGGGCTTTTGTCCGAGCCAGGCAGGTTTTGCATTCCCATATACTACTATGTGTATTTCAAGATCCAGTTGAAGCAGGTAAAATGCAGGTCAGGAGGTGGTCCACTGCACGTCAGTTAATTCTGAATGATCTCAGAAGTATCTCAGACTTATCCCACACACAAGCCCAGAATCCATCTACACAGGCCCTATAGTGTGATCCAAATCTAATGCAATTACAAACGCCACAATCACTTTCACATTTATGTTTTTTGTGGGGCAAATCACCAAGAAAGGTATTGGGTCAATATTTTATTTACAGCCAGTGCAGGGTAACAAGTGGCAAATTTATAGGTCTCCTAAGATCAATGTTGCACCCACCACCATACTATTTTCCAAGCATGTCATTGTTTTGGAAGAAATTACATTGTAAGAGAGAAGAAAAAAGATCTGAATTTAAAGTTTTACTAACCTCAGGATCCTGCATTTACTATATCTGTTCTCCCACAGTACACAGAACATGGAAATGCAATTTTTTTAGTAAATATAAACGGCAAAATACCTTTTCTCATCAGCAGTATATAGCAGTCTTGTGACTTCTATCAATGTCTGGTTAAAGCTTGTAGGAGGAGTTTTCATTCTCCTCTGACTGTCCTATGAGGCTGCATGACCCCTGTTTGGACAGTGCTGATTGGCCCTGTGCTGATCACATGGACCCTCCCAAAAAAAAAAAAAATTCTCTAGCCATACACATCAAACTGAGCATGGGCAGAGTGCCTCCTAGTGTTCTGTTCTTTCAGCAGATGGATTGGGGACAGTAAAAGGGGAGTATCAGAAGACAGAATCAAACAGCCTTTTTACACAATGCAGAGGATTAACCCCTTAGGTTTCATAGCGAGTATAACAAGCATGCTTCACTGCATATACAGACTGATTTTACTGTTGTAGGTTTAGTAACACTTTAAGTAAACCACAGGGTTGCAGACTGCACACACCTAATCCAACCTGTTTGCAGGTCATTGTCAGCTTTGTAAGAGGGCATAAAAGCTATGTCATTTATTTGATCATAAACATTGTAAAATATACCCTATTCCAGGCACAGCATCCTTCTTTAATAGAGCATTGAGCTATACATCTTCCATATGACATATAGGGGGTTATTTACGAAGGGCAAATCCACTTTGCACTACAAGTGCAAACTACAAGTGCAAAGTGCACTTGGAAGTGCAGTCGCTGTAGATCTTAGGGGAAGATCTGAAATGAGGGGAAGCTCTGCTGATTTTATCATCCAATCATGTGCAAGCTAAAATGCTGTTTTTTTATTTTCCTTACATGTCCCCCTCGGATCTACAGCGACTGCACCTCCAAGTGCACTTTCAGTGCAATTTCAAGTGCATTTTGCACTTGTAGTTTGCACTTGTAGTGCAAAGTGGATTTGCCTTTAGTAAATAACCCCCATAGTTTTTGAGGTTAAATCATTTAACTCTGCTAAATGACTGTCAGCACAGTAGCTCTTAAGGGTCAGACTCTTTTTGTTACATGTAAACGTGTTAGAGGTCATAACAAATTTGATAGTCTACAGAATTTCTTGCTTGTTCATGCTCCATGGACAAGAAGAGGCAACTGTAGGGAGGTCTTGTGCTTGCGGCCGCAAATGAAAGGGTCTCGCTCCAGTCATAGCACCTACCACGTCATACCAACCCTCCTTATAAGGTGCTCAAACTATGATACACTTTGCCCTGCTTCAGCACCCCCACATTCCCTATGTCCCAACCACGACTACCTGCCTGGAGTTTGTATGTTCTCCCTGTGCCTGTGTGGGTTTCCTCTGGGTATTCCGGTTTCCTCCCACACTCTAAAGACATCCTGGTATGTTAATTGGATCCTGTCTAAAATTAGCCCTAGTATGTGTATATATGTGAGTTAGGGACCTTAGATTGTAAGCTCCGTGAGGGTAGGGACTGATGTGAATGTACAATGTATATATGTAAAGCGCTGCGGAAATTGACGGCGCTATATAAGTACCTGAAATAAATAAAATGTTAAACCCGATCACTGCTGCTGCTGACAGCATTTCTTCCACACCTGAGTATAAATAGCCACCAAAGAAAGTGACCGCACAATACAAGAGTCTGGTTGACCTGCACTGGTAAGCAATCAGAAGCTACCATTGAGAAGTCACACTCCTTCTGAGAAAATGTATTAAATAAACTCTGGATCATGAGATGACCAAAGTAGAGTTGACTGTCCCATCTGTTATCAATAGGGGAAGCTTTTGTAAAGATTATCTATGTCAATGATGGAAGGGTTGCAAGAATTTTTTTATGGTGTAGCATTACTACGAGATGGTGGGGAGAGCACAGGCAAGCTTTTTCATTAACTAACAGTTTAATTTACTAACCTGTCGTTCATGCTTTATTTAGAGCCCTGTAACTGTCCTTTTCAACCATTCATTAGCTATCATTCTTGAAAATAATGAAAAAAAATATATATATAAAACTCTAGCACAGCCCTTAAAGCGTATGTAAACCCAACATTTCATAGTCCTGATTTGTGCCTGCTGTACCATGTACTGGTATGAGAAAGTTTCTTGTTCTCTTTGTATTGCATCCTTTGCATGAAATCGCTGGTGACCCTGCCAGTCCCTCTGCTTTCACAATAAAAACTGACCACACTAGGCAGGAGACCACACAGTGGTCAGTTCCAATGATCAGACTTGTCCTGACACCCCCCCCACTGCACAGCCTTTCACTGGGAAGCGCGTTTGGTGTTTTTTTTTTTTGAGCCATGTCTATTTTTTATAGGCGCAGGCTACCAAAAGTGCAAACAATAAGCGTAGTGCTAAAAATTGCAAAACCTGTATGCATCCAAAACGCTTCAATCACGAAGGCCGAATGGGTACAAAAAATATAAGTGAACAATATTTGATATAACATCAAAATAAACCCCAAAGTGATGTGAAATAATGGCAATGAACATAAAAAGGGAGAAAAAAAGAAAAGAAAAGTCCACATGTATAGTGTAGAGTGTTCAATGGTGCAGTACTATCGGGCTATTACCGGTTTATGACACATATGATCATTACCCAGGGACTATTATGTTACTGTATGCATTTATTATGTTACTGTATGTGAGGCCTGGGACGCAAGTCACTGAATCTACTTCCGGAATTTACTTCCGGTTTCGCCATGACGGGGCGGATTTATCTTACCTAGTAATTGATGTACAGTTTATATTTAGGAGCAATGTGGGGAGGCAAGGATATGCCCCGTGGAAGACTTGTTAGTCGAAACGCGTCGGACCAGCACATCCTGCTTCCCACATTGCCATTAAATATATTTTTATACTTTTTGTGATCATCTCTTTTATATGGTATTTTACCTTCAATAAACCTACCTTGGTTGACCTACACCATGTGGAGTTCCTTTTTCTCTTGTTTCCTCATGCTGGAGTATTGATGACCATCTTTGGACCACCTTCATTGTTGGTCCGGTTTGGCGGCCGTTAAGCCTTGGAAACTCTTGTTTCAATCACCACCCAACCTCGTGCAGATTGGAGTTTGCGGCCTGCAGGAGACCATCCAGTTTGGCATCACCACTGGGGATCTAGTATCCCAAAGCCTTATAGACCCACTGCCGTACGGTACATGCGTCCAACTGATCCAGTAAGAGTACCCATTCTTCTATCTGAATGTCTTCCCCTGTTCATTGGTGCATTTTATACTTCGGTTGAAGATTGAGGAGAAAGTTCCCCCACCATTGGACACTCTACACTATACATGTGGACTTTTCTTTTCTTTTTTTTCCCCCTTTTTTATGTTCATTGTCTTTATTTCACAACACTTTGGGGTTTATTTTGATGTTATATCAAATATTGTTCACTTATATTTTTTGCACCCATTCGGCCTTCGTGATTGAGGCGTTTTGGATGCATACAGGTTTTGCAATTTTTAGCGCTACACTTATTGTTTGCACTTTTGATTAGACTTGGTCTGTTTGTGTGTTAGCAGCTTTCCATTCACGGTTTATTGGGTTTTAGCGCAGTATTTTCACCCTTTTTTCCATGCAGGCTACCAAAAAACGCACCAGAAAAGCATAGCACAGGCATCTGAAACAGAGCAAAATTGATTTTGCCACAGAGCAGTGTAAAAGAGCCCTGAGGTAAGTACCCCAATAATATACATTTCATAAATCTTCCAAAAAGATGTCTTCTGTGAAATACACTTCACTACGTGAGAACACACACCGCCACCACAAGCAGCTCATCCTACAATTACCTATGTACCTGTACCTGTCCCAAAGGGAGTACTTTGCTGAATTATGCAGTTGGAATTCTTTCATAAAGACATCGGATCTCCCAGAGAAATAAAAATTTCA
This sequence comes from Lithobates septentrionalis, assembly GCA_037952835.1. Lineage (NCBI taxonomy): Eukaryota > Metazoa > Chordata > Amphibia > Anura > Ranidae > Lithobates > Lithobates septentrionalis. The sequence goes on from JBBDGP010001513.1 coordinate 285,233, forward strand.
GAGGATGATGCTTAACAATTAAATTTAAACAATAAATTTAAACAATAATTTTATAAAGGATTGTTTAAATTTTATTTTTGAGCATCATCTTCTGGAATTTTGTATATCTATGGGAGATCTGATGGGACAAATCCAACTGCATAATATAGTAGGCATGTGCAATTCGTTTCGTTCCGAATTCGTTTTTTAACGAATTTCGACAAATTCGTTAATTCGGGAATATCCGAATTAACGAAAACTTGTTTAACAAATTTTTTCTGAATATTCGTAAATTCGATAAAATTGGACATTCGTAAATTCGGGCATTCGTACATTAGTAAATTGGTGAATTCGTAAATTTGTAAATTCGAAAATTCGGAACTCTGAAATAATAGTTAACTAATAATAACTTAACTATTAGTAATTACTAGTAACTTTTAAATTATAGGTATTGTAATTTCCTTTAAAATTTGGCTGTTAGTGAACGTAACACATTCAAATTTATCCGAAGTTATGGATGATCTGAAAAAATGGAATGAAACGTAATGAATTATTAATAATAAATAACAATAATAATAATAACAACGTTTTATTATTATTTATTATTAATTTGTTCCGTTCCATTTATTTAGATGCAGCATTCGTTTTGGATAACTCGTAACTTCGGATAAATTCGTATTTGTTACGTTCACTGACAGTCAAATTTGAAAGGAAATTACAATACCTATAATTTAATAGTTATTTACTAATTCAGATTTTTGAATTTTCGGGTTTTTGGATTTTCAAACTTCGAATTTACAAATTTCCGAATTTTCTAATTTACAAACGTACGATTTTACGAATTTACGAATGTACGAATTTACAAATGAACAAATGTAAAAATGTACGAATGTACGAAGGAAAGAATGTACGAATGAACGAATGTTCGAATTTACGAATGTACGTACTAACGCATTTACGAATTTACGAATGAACAAATTTACGAATCGCGATCATAACGAATGACCCGAAAAACGAAAAAAAAATAAAATAAACTAATGAAACGAAAACGACAATGAACAAATTTTTTGGCTGTGCACATGTCTATAATATAGCAAAGTAGTCCCTTAAAGAGACAGGCGCATAACAACCAAATATTGAGTAGGTCATAATAGTAAGGTAAGCTGTTTGTAGTGGCAGTGTGCGTTCTCACGTGGTGAAGTGTATTTCATGGAAGACATCTTTTTTGAAGATTTATGAACTATAATATTATTGTGGTACAATACTAGGGACTCACTGTGGACCATGTGGACTTTTTAACATTTATATACCACATGTTGATTGTTTTAACTATAATCGATTTAAGTTGTTCTTGAAAATAATGGTTGGTATGCCAATTAGCAATTGTTAGAGCTTGGGGAATTGGGCATAATGTCTGTGAGGGTGTAATAGGTGTAAGGCTGGGTTCACACATGTCCAGCGTTTTATGTTCACTGGTTCAGGGGCATATTTTTACCTGAATTCGCACCTGAACCAGGCCAGAAAAAACGCACAGGACCCTTTTTCAAACCATGCTGCAGCCGCTCCGGACATGTGGGAACCGGCTCCATTAAAAGCAATTCACATATGTCTCGTTTCCACTGAGCGGATCGGTTTGGTTCGGTACGGTACGCTATTTTGGGTGTTTCCATTATGAAAGCGGCCCATACAACCGAACCGAACCGTTCCATTCAGGGTCCTGCTTCAGATGTGGGGCCATAGAAAATAGAACGGTTCGGTTAGGGCGGAGCTACGATACATTCCACTGATTGGCTGACATAAAACCCTCTGCTGTGCTATGCTGAGTCATTTTTTCTAAACCCTGTATGGCCCCTTGTGGTCCCACTTGCAGTGGAAATGCTCACCAGAATAGACCGGACCATTCTAGGCCATTCAAACTGTACCGTCCCGAACCGATCCGCTCAGTGGAAACGAGGCAATATATGTGAACCCAGCCCTACTGCTCCTTTAGTTTGCCTTCCCCTTCCTAAGTGTGGAACTGTATGTCTTTTGTAGGAAGGTCCTGCCCCTGGGCTATTTAGGGGAAAAGAGGGTCTTTGGAAGGAGTACCTGCCAGAAAGCGTAGTCATGGAGTAGTCGTGACTACCGAATGGCTTCACTTTTGAATGTGGAATAGCTGGGACATGGGCCAGTAGGTAATGGGAGATTGAGTTTGAACATTTAGGATAATACAGAACTTTTGCCAACGTTTTTTTGAGCTACTCATACCATGTTCTTAGGATTGTTTATGTTATTTTTAAATTCAACTTGAACGTTGCAAGCTACAGTATATTTGCGTTGGCATGATTGAGTTCAGCTCAATACACACTTCTAGATCCAAAAGTTGAGGGGCACAAGGCTAGCAGTAAAAATGCATTCCAGGTGGTCCTATTAGGTGTACATGCATACTTGGTCATAACAATAGCTCCCCATTTAAAACGATATCCCATCTTTTCTTGTTTTTAGCTGTGGATTTGGAAAAGTAAACTGCATATCCCCCTGTAATGAAAACAAGACACAGGAATAAAAAAAAAATAGGTGTAACCTGCTGTACATTCACGCGTGGAAATAGCAGCTGATCACACCGGTGTCTCCTGCATTGTGACCCCCCCCATAAGGTGACGCTATAGCACACTGACTCCGACTGACAAACAAGATTATAAATAGATCTTCCAGGAAAAGCCTCTTACCTGTGACCTTTTGTACACAAGCTGTGTGGGATTTAGTGCAGGTTTCCAAGCAACTGACTTACTTCCTTATTTTAATATAAATTCATTGCTAGGTTAGGTGGTAAATCAAAATAACTCTTGGGAACTAACACAACGATGAATGAATTAATTATTGAATGACATTTTCTTAGGCTGTAAAGGAAATATATCATATTTTATATTTTCTTTATGTATTTTCAAAGGTAAAATAAAAGCTGTATTAATTTTAAATTCCTTTTAATCAGGTAAATATGGAACATTTTACAAATATTTCTTGTTTGCCCTAATTGCCACTTACAGGCATAGGTTTTCTTAATTTTATTTTAGAGCTCTGCAGTGTAATTTACAGAAATGGAAGGAAGATCAGATTTTACAGACTGCAGAATAAGTTAGTGAAGAGGGACATACCACATTCCTCTCTTCTAACAGATATAGGCCATGTCAATTTTATATAAATATACAGTGGCTTGCGAAAGTATTCGGCCCCCTTGAACTTTTCAACCTTTTGCCACATTTCAGGCTTCAAACATAAAGATGTACAATTTTAATTTTTTGTGAAGAATCACCAACAAGTGGGACACAATTGTGAAGTGGAACGAAATCTATTGGATATTTTAAACTTTTTTAGCAATTAAAAAACTGAAAAGTGGTGCGTGCAAAATTATTCGGCCCCTTTACTTTCAGTGCAGAAAACTCACTCCAGAAGTTCAGTGAGGATCTCTGAATGATCCAATGTTGTCCTAAATGACTGATGGTAATAAATAGAATCCACCTGTGTGTAATCAAGTCTCTGTATAAATGCACCTGCTCTGTGATAGTCTCAGGGTTCTGTTGAAAGCGCAGAGAGCATCATGAAGACCAAGGAACACACCAGGCAGGTCCGTAATACTGTTGTGGAGAAGTTTAAAGCCAGATTTGGATACAAAAAGATTTCCCAAGCTTTAAACATCCCAAGGAGCACTGTGCAAGTGATCATTTTGAAATGGAAGGAGTATCAGACCACTGCAAATCTACCAAGACCTGGCTGTCCCTCTAAACTTTCAGCTCAGACAAGGAGAAGACTGATCAGAGATGCAGCCAAGAGGCCCATGATCACTCTGGATGAACTGCAGAGATCTACAGCTGAGGTGGGAGAGTCTGTCCATAGGACAACAATCAGTCGTACACTGCACAAATCTGGCCTTTATGGAAGAGTGGCAAGAAGAAAGCCATTTCTCAAAGATATCCATAAAAAGTCTTGTCTAAAGTTTGCCACAAGCCACCCGGGAGACACACCAAACATGTGGAAGAAGGTGCTCTGGTCCGATGAAACCAAAATCGAACTTTTTGGCCACAATGCAAAACGATATGTTTGGCGTAAAAGCAACACAGCTCATCACACTCAACACACCATCCCCACCGTGAAACATGGTGGTGGCAGCATCATGGTTTGGGGCTGCTTTTCTTCAGCAGGGACAGGGAAGATGGTTAAAATTGAGGGGAAGATGGATGCAGCCAAATACAGGACCATTCTGGATGAAAACCTGTTGGAGTCTGCAAAAGACCTGAAACTGGGACGGAGATTTATCTTCCAACAAGACAATGATCCCAAACATACAGCAAAATCTACAAAGGAATGGTTCACAAATAAACGTATCCAAGTGTTAGAATGGCCAAGTCAAAGTCCAGACCTGAATCCAATCGAGAATCTGTGGAAAGAGCTGAAAACTGCTGTTCACAAACGCTCTCCATCCAACCTCACTGAGCTCGAGCTGTTTTGCAAGGAAGAATGGGCAAGAATTTCAGTCTCTCGATGTGCAAAACTGATAGAGACATACCCCAAGCGACTTGCAGCTGTAATCGCAGCAAAAGGTGGCTCTACAAAGTATTAACGCAAGGGGGCCGAATAATTTTGCACGCCCCACTTTTCATTTTTTTATTAGTTAAAAAAGTTTCAAAAATCCAAAAGATTTCGTTCCACTTCACAATTGTGTCCCACATGTTGGTGATTCTTCACAAAAAATAAAAAATTTATATCTTTATGTTTGAAGCCTGAAATGTGGCAAAAGGTTGAAAAGTTGAAGGGGGCCGAATACTTTCGCAAGCCACTGTATATATATATATATATCTATATATATATATAGATATATATATATATCTATATATATTACACATACATACAGTGGATATAAAAAGTCTACATACCCCTGTTAAAATGTCAGGCTTCTGTGATGTAAAAAAATTGAGAAAGTTAAATCATTTCAGAACTTTTTCCACCTTTTAATGTGACCTCTAAACTGTAAAACTCAGTTGAAGAACAAACTGCAATCTTTTAGTGGGGGGGGGGGGGGGGGGTCGGGGTGAGGGAAGTAAAAATAAAAAACTAAAATAATGTGGTTACATAAGTGTGCACACCCTCTTATAACTGGGGATGTAGCTGTGTGCAGAATTAAGCAATCACATTCAAACTCATGTTAAATAGGAGTCAGTACACACCTGCCATCATTTAAAGTGCCCCTGATTAACCCCAAATAAAGTTCAGCTGTTCTAGTAGGTCTTTCCTGACATTTTCTTAGTTGCATCCTACAGCAAAAGCCATGGTCCGCAGAGAGCTTCCAAAGCATCAGAGAGATCTCATTGTTAAAAGGTATCAGTCAGAAGGGTACAAAAGAATTTCCAAGGCATTAGATATACCATGGAACACAGTCATCATCAAGTGTAGAAAATATGGCACAACAGTGCCATTACCAAGAACTGGACATCCCTCCAAACTTGATGAAAAGCCGAGGAGAAAACTGGTCAGGGAGGCTGCCAAGAGGCCCACAGCAACATTAAAGGAGCTGCAGGAATATCTGACAAGTACTAGCTGTGTGGTACATGTAACAACAATCTCCCTTATTCTTCATATGTCTAGGCTATGGGGTAGAGTGGCAAGACAGAAGCCTTTTCTTACATAGAAAAACATCCAAGCCAGGCTAAAGTTTGCAAAAACACATTTGAAGTCTCCCAAAAGCATGTGGGAAAATGTGGTATGGTCTGATGAAACCAAGGTTGAACTTTTTGGCAATAATTCCAAAAGAGATGTTTGGCGCAAAAACAACACTGCACATCACCAAAAAGAACACCATACCCACCGTGAAGCATGGTGGTGGCAGCATCATGCATTGGGGTGGTTTTTCTTCAGCTGGAACAGAGGTCTTAGTCAGGGTAGAGGGAATTATAAACAGTTCCAAATACCAGTCAATATTGTCAGAAAACCTTCGGGCCGCGCAGCCATTAGTTTGACAGGCTGTCACTCAAACAGGCCCACTGAGCCATCGGCCCACCAGGAAACTCCCGGTAGTCCCAATGGCCAGTACATGCCTGCCCTCAGCGCTTTTTTACCCCAGGGGAAACCTTAAAGCAATTTTCAGGTCTCAGCAAATACCTGCTAAAATATTTTGTTGGTGGTTAGTGGGCAGAAGGTCCCCTACAATGTTGGTCAGGGGAAGAATGTCCTTACAGACAGCTAAAAAGACAATTGATGTCATGCTGCTGACTTTACCAAATAGCATTTGCCCTGGAACTATTCAGACACTGTCGGATGGGAGGTCAATTAGTTTAAGGAACTTCTATCAACCTCAAAATGAACCCTAGGGTTCCATGGAGTACTGGTTGAGAATGGCTGCTCTATTTTCTCATACTCTTTTAATTTCTTAGCACCCCGAGTATTGTCCCCATCTTGGCTGCATCCTGCAGACAAGGACAGATTTTTGAAAGAAGCTTACTGGTTCAACCCACTGATGACACACTCCTCTCATCTTACAAACATGCAATACAGGTGAATAAGCCCTAGGGATCATTTAAAAGACTTTGGCAGATAGTACAACCTAGGAAGTCTCCAAAGCGCAGCTAAACTGAACAACAGAATAAAGTTAAAAATAGAACTTTAGGCTCCATTCACACCTGGGCAAAACTAGGGCTGGGAGATTTTCTTAAAAAAAAAAATCTTTGATTCTCTTAAAAAAAACTCGATTCACGATTCGAATCGAGTATTTTTTTTTCTTTGGAAACCGCGCCGGTCCTGAGGCGCTGTGGGCATGAGCTTTTAGGCGAGGCCGCGGCTTCGGCCTAGTCCTCGGCGTCCGGCCTCGCGGACTAGGCCGAAGCCGCGACCTCACCTAAAAACTCCTTGTCCCCAGCTCTTCAGGCCCGGCGCGATGTCGGGCGCCGGTCCGGAGGCGCTGCGGGCATGAGTTTTTAGGCGAGGCCGCGACTTCGGCCTAGTCCGCGGCGTCCGGCCGTAGCCGCGGACTAGGCCAAAGCCGCGGCCTCGCCTAAAAACTCATGCCCGCAGCGCCTCGGGACCGGCGCGGTGAAAAAAAAATCGATTTGCTTAAATTTTGAATCGATTTGACCTCTCAACTCGATTCAAGATTTAAATTGATTTTTTTCCCAGCCCTAGGCAAAACACAGAAGGCGTTTGCGATGCCATTATTTCTTAATGGCACCCAAAATGCGGGGCGATTTTGCCACGATTGTGATTTTGAGCGACGAATCGTGGTAAAATCGTAGCAAAGATTGCAACTGCAAACACTCCTGGCTCTGTGCCAAGATTTGGTACATGAGCTTCTTTTTGAGCGTTTTTGGAGCGGAGGGAGGCCCATTGAAATGAATGGTGCCACTCCAAAAAATCTCAAGTAAAAAAACGCCCAGGTGTGAATAGAGCCTTAGAGAACACATCCCTACACACTAAGGGGTCTGTGTATAACAAATTTGCTTTGCTAATGCTTCAAGCTTTTGCACAGCCATCATGAATAATCACCATAATGTGTCTAATACGCTTATTTCCTAGGAACAGCAGCTCCATCTAGTGCCCATAATTGCAGTATTTTCCTGAAATACCTAAATCAAGAAGTAACTACATTATGGCTACTAGATGGAGCTGATGTACACAGGAAATAAACATACAGTGACTTGAAAAAGTATTCATACCCCTTGACATTTTCCACATTTTTCATGTTACAAACAAAAACATAAATGTATTTTATTTGGATTTCATGTGATAGACCAACAAAAAGTGACCCATAATTGTGAAGTGGAAGGAAAATGATAAATGGTTTTCAACATTTTTTACAAATAAATATGTGAAAAGTGTGGATACATTTGTATTCCGCCCCCCTGAGTCAATACTTTGTAGAACCACCTTTCTCTGCAATTACAGCTGCAAGTCTTTTTGGTGATGTCTCTATCAGCTTTGCATCTAGAGAGTGACATTTTTGCCCATTCTTCTTTATATCTTAAGCTCTGTCAGATTGGATGAAGAGCATCTGTGAACAGCAATTTTCAAGTCTTGCCACAGATTCTCAATTGGATTTAGGTCTGGACTGTGACTGGGCCATTCTAACACATGAATATGCTTTGATCTAAACCATTGCATTGTAGCTCTGGCTGTATGTTTAGGGTTGTCCTGCTGGAAGGTGAACCTCCGCCCCAGTCTCAAGTCTTTTGCAGACTCTAACAGGTTTTCTTCTAAGATTGTCCTGTATTTGGCTCCATCCATCTTCCCATCAACTCTGACCAGCTCTGATCCTGAGTGTGAAAAGTGATTTCTCTTCCCTCAGACCAGAAAGGAGGAGAGAAAACACAAATAAGATCTTTACACAAGCCGGGTCCCGCCCACACATGTCCGCCCTGTACTGCGCAGTAGCAGCTGTTGCGCAGTACAGAGGACACTGGACCCGCCCCCCTAGTCAGGTGACATCACTCCTAATCACACTTACTACCGTAGGTCTCCGATAGATGTGCTATGAAGGATCTGGTGGTGTAGACTCCGATTTCTCCACTGTAGGGCGCTGTGTCTGTTCTATCAAAGGACCGGCGAAAAGACACTCCCTCTCCCTGGCGCAACCTACAGGAAAATGGCGCCGCTCAGCCTTGCTTGATAAACTGTCATCTGCCCCCCCCCCCCCACTCAGCCAATCAGAGGAAGCACTCGTCCCCGCTGCACTGGCTTTCTCCCTAATGTACAGTGACAGGAGACAGATAGCTGGAGAGAGGATTTAGCTTTATCCTCCCTCCAGGCTGCAGGTGGCAATAGAGAGCCGCGCTGTGCAGTGAGGGAAGGCTGTGTGGTCTTCCTCGCCTCTATCCCCTTGTCATATAACTGGAGGGAGGAAGAAGACGCTTCTCAGTGAGACTGCAAATCAGGGGCGTTGCTGGGTCTACAAAAGATCTGGGGCTAGAGCCCACAGCAGCGTAGTAAAGAAAGTCATACGCTTGGGCAGGCATACACATGTATATATGTATATACAGTAATATATGTGTGTGTGTGTATATATATCCCCAGAGAGCCCCCCTTACATCAGGGTCCCCAGAGAGCCTCCTCTTTACATCAGAGTCCCCAGAGAGCCTCCCCCTTGCATCAGGGACCCCAGAGAGCCCCCCACCTACATTAGGGTCCCCAGAGAGCCTCCCATCCCCTTGGGGACCCCTGCAAAGACTCGGAGCTATAGCCCCAAAAGCCACCCCCTAGCGACGCCCTGCTGCAAATACAAGGGGGGGAGGGGGGAGAACTTACCCCAGTAAATGTTTGTGACCCCCCCTCCCTTCTACTCTTCACACCCCCTCTCTACTTCTCACCCCCCCTCTACTCCTCACACCACCCCCCCTCTACTCATAAAATCACCCCCCTCTACTCCTCACATCACCACCCCCTCTACTCCTCACATCACCCCCCCTCTACTCCTCACACCACCCCCCACTACTCCTCACATCACCCCCCTCCTCTACTCCTCACACCACTCCTCACATCACCCCCCCTCTACTCCTCACATCACCTCCCCTCTACTCCTCACACCACCCCCTCTACTCCTCACACCACCCCCCCTCTACTCCTCACACCACCCCCCCCACTACTCCTCACACCACCCCCTCTCTACTGCTCACACCACCCCTCTCTACTGCTCACACCACCCCCTCTACTCCTCACACCACCCCCTCTACTCCTCACACCACCCCCTCTACTCCTCACACCACCCTCTCTACTCCTCACACCCCTCTATTCCTCACACCCCCCCTCTACTCCTCACACCACCCCCCTCTACTCCTCACACCACCCCCTCTACTCCTCACACCACCCTCTCTACTCCTCACACCCCCCCTCTACTCCTCACACCACCCCCCCTCTACTCCTCACACACCCCCTACTCTTCACACCACCCCCCCCTACTCTTCACACCCCCCTCCCCTCTACTCTTCACACCCCCTCCCCTCTTCACACCCCCCTCCCCTCTACTCTTCACACCCCCCTCCCCTCTTCACACCCCCCTCCCCTCTACTCTTCACACCCCCCTCCCCTCTTCACACCCCCTCCCCTCTTCACACCCCCCTCTACTCTTCACACCCCCCTCTACTCTTCACACCCCCTCCCCTTTTCACACCCTCCTCCCCTCCCCTCCTCACACCCCTACTCTTCAAACCCCCCCTCCCCTCTACTCTTCACACCCCCCCTCTACTCTTCTCACACCCCCTCCCCTCTCCCTCTTCACACCCTCCCTCCCCCTCCCCTCTTCACACCCTCTCTTCCTCCTTCTATTCCACACCCCCCCTCCCCTCTACTCTTCACACCCCCCCTCCCCTCTACTCTTCACACCCCCCTCTACTCTTCACACCCCCTCCCCTCTTCACACCCCCCCCTTTCTCTTCCTCTTCCCCTCTTCTCTTCATCTACTCTTCACACCCCCCCCTCTACTCTTCACATCCCCCTCCCCTCTCCTCTTTACACCCCCTCCCCTCTCCTTCTTCACACCCTCCCTCCTCTACCCCTTCTCTTCACACCCCCCTCCCCTTCTTTCACACCCCACCCCTTCTCTTCACACCCCCCTCCCCCTTCTCTTCACACACCCCTCCCCCCTTCTCTTCACACCCCTCCCCCTTCTCTTCACACCCCACCCCCCTCCCCTCTACTCTCACACCCCCCTCCCCTCTACTCTTCACACCCCCCTCCCCTCTACTCTTCACACCCCCCTCCCCTCTACCTCTTCACACCCCCTCCCCTCTACTCTTCACATCCCCCTCCCCTCTACTCTTCACATCCCCCTCCCCTCTACTCTTCACACCCCCTCCCCTCTACTCTTCACACCCCCTCCCCTCTACTCTTCACACCCCCTCCCTCTACTCTTCACCCCCCCTCCCCACCCCTCTACTCTTCACCCCTCCCTCCCCCCTCCCCTCTTCACACCCCCCTCTCTCCACTCTTCACACCCCCTCTCTCCACTCTTCACACCCCCTCTCTCTACTCTTCACATCCTCCCTCTCTTTACTCTTCACACCCTCCCTCTCTCTGTTCTTCACACCCTCCCTCTCTCTATTCTTCACACCCTCCCCCTCTCTACCCTTCACACCCTCCCCCTCTCTACTCTTCACACCCTCCCTCTCTCTACTCTTCACACCTCCCCCTCTCCACTCCTCACCCCCCTCCTCTCTCTACTCCTCACGCCACCCCCCCTCTCTACTCCTCACGCCACCTCCCCTCTCTACTCCTCACGCCACCTCCCCTCTCTACTCCTCACGCCACCCCCCCTCTCTACTCCTCACGCCACCCCCCCTCCCTACCCCTCACGCCACCCCCCCTCCCTACCCCTCACGCCACCCCCCCTCCCTACTCCTCACGCCACCCCCCTCTCTACTCCTCACGCCACCCCCCCTCTCTACCCCTCACGCCACCCCCCCTCCCTACTCCTCACGCCACCCCCCCTCTCTACTCCTCACGCCACCCCCCCTCTCTACTCCTCACGCCACCCCCCCTCTCTACCTCTCACGCCATCCCCCCTCTCTACTTCTCACGCCACCCCCTCTCTACTCCTCACACCACCCCCCCTCTCTACTCCTCACACCACCCCCCCTCTCTACTCCTCACACCACCCCCCTCTCTACTCCTCACAACACCCCCCCTCTACTCCTCACACCACCACCCCCCTCTCTACTCCTCACACCACCACCCCCCTCTCTACTCCTCACACCACCACCCCCCTCTCTACTCCTCACACCACCCCCCTCTCTACTCCTCACACCCCCCCCTCACACCCACCCCTCTCTACTCCTCCCACACACCTCCCCTCTCTACTACTTCTCCCATCTCCCCTCCTCACCCCCCTCTACTCCTCCCACACACCCCCACTACTCCTCACACCGCCCAGACCTTCCCCTCAGATGTCTCCACTCCTCCTCACTTCTCTTGTCCCATATGCTGGGTGTAATTCTCAGTATCTGTTCTTATTTTCTTTCTTTTTTTTTTTTTTTTGTTTAATAAGTTTTTTATTAAAGAAAAACAGAGCAAAGACAAACATAAGGCACATAAATTATACATATTTAGAAGTCAAAATGAAAGACTTAGGTTTCAGACTGTATCAACTATGACAATAAAATATGAACCACAAACCCATCATGTAACTATATAGTTATAAAAAGTATTATTGCAGCATCTAAGTAAAAAAGAAAAAAAAAACGAAAAAGAAGGAGGGGTTCATAGTATTTGAGTCCTTAAATCAAACATAGTGAAAAGAAATCTTTGCGTTGGTTTAACAAGAGTATAGAATAAGAGAAAGAGGCAAAGGAGGGAATAAAAGAATTAGGGGAGAAAAAATCTGTTCTTATTTTCTATGTATGGCCTCTGCACAGTACTAGGGCGTACACACGGTCGGACTTTGTTCGGACATTCTGACAACAAAATCCTAGGATTTTTTCCGATGGATGTTGGCTCAAACTTGTTTTGTCTACACACGGTCGCACAAAGTTGTTGGAAAATCCGATCGATCTAAACGCGGTGACGTAAAACACGTACGTCGGGACTATAAACGGGGCAGTGTCCTATAGCTTTCATCTCTTTATTTATTCTGAGCATGCGTGGCACTTTGTCTGTCGGATTTGTGTACACACGATCGGAATTTCCGACAACGGATTTTGTTGTCGGAAAATTTTATCTCCTGCTCTCCAACTTTGTGTGTCGGAAAATCCGATGGAAAATGTCAGATGGAGCCCACACACGGTCGGAATTTCCGACAACACGCTCCGATTGGACATTTTCCATCGGAAAATCCGACCGTGTGTACGGGGCATACCACTTCTCATACACTTGTTGCTGCTCTTCTGTATTGTCTTTAGGAACAGGCCGGATTGAAGTGTCCAGCACTGATGGTTCCATGTGCAGTATGCTGATTTGAGAGAACCTGGACCACCCTAGGGACATTGAGGTGGATCCTGTAGGAGTGTGAGAAAAGTTACATTACATTTCATACCAGAAAGTTTTCTTCCTTCTTGCATTAGAAGATACACGCTCTTTTCCAGATTCATGGACTGGGGTGCCAATCCAAAGATAGAATGTGCTGTTATAGACGCCTCTGGATGGAGGGTCATCATCTCCTCCTCCAGTCTTACTCAGCCCAATGGCTTAGCTATTGATTATGAACTGGAGAAGGCTGTACTGGGCTGATGCTGGCATGAAAACAATAGAGACTGCCAAGGTTGATGGTGCTGACTGAATGGTAAGATGCCAATGCACATCATTGTTCTTCAGTTCTATGTACAGGACTAAACAATCGCTAGTAGGGTTGCACCGAGACCGTTCTATTATTGGCGAGTACAAGTGTCCATACTTTCAGACACGTACTTGCCGATACCAAGTACCAAAACCCTTGTGGTGTGATTTGATCCCATAGAGACTGAATGGGCTCAAATTGCACTGCAAAAAATTACATGCGATTTGAACAGGAATGCAGTGCGATTCCTGTCAGTCGCATGAGGTTTTTCGTAGAGCTCCTGTGTGAACCCAGGCTTGTCACAGTGATTTCAGCCTGGGTTAACACAGGAGCAGTGCGGGAAATCCCTTGCGATTCAGACAGCAATCGCACTGCATTCCTGTTCAAATGGCATCCGATTCTTTGCAGTGCGATTTGGGCCCATTCATTTTGTATAGGCTCAAATCCACAACGGTATTGGTCTCGGGTGTCGGAGTATTTCCACGTGTACCCATGAAAATACTCGGTATCGGGACCTCCTAGGTACTGATCTACCCCACCCCTTTGGTGTGACCTTGTATGTAGATTTTATTTGGTGGACAGACTGGCAGTCAAAAAACATTGCGTGCTGATCGGAAAACCGGACTTCACCACAAGCCTGTGCGGGAGAGCATGGAAACCCTGATGGACCTTCATAGACAATGGGCTCAGAGTATGAGACATCTGCAAACTTTACATTCACTGCTTGAGTCAAACCCAACATTTAAAAGAAACTAGTTGAATGAAGCCAACACTGAAATTTTCCTCTGGATGATGGTTCCCTTTAGTGCTGTTTCTATGGTGGCCTAGTGCCACCAAATCTCTTGAATTGCTTTCAGTATATACGCTATATTGTTAAAAGTATTGTGACGCCTGCCTTTACACGCACATGATCTTTAATGACATCCCAATCTTATCCCATAGGATTCAATAATGAGTTGGCCCACCCTTTGCAGCTATAACTTTTCTGGGAAGGCTGTCCACAAGGTTTAGGAGTGTTTCTATTCTACGGCAGGCATGTCCAAAGTGCTGCCCGCGTTCCGGTTTCAAACGGCCCCACTGGTAATTTATGTATGTGTGTGTGTGTGTATATGTGTATATATATATCTATATATAGATATATATAGATATATATATCTATATATATACACACACACACTTCTCTCTTTTGTGGCCCCTCCAACGAATCCCTGAGCACCGTAAATGATATATACCCGTATTTACAGTATCTCACAAAAGTGAGTACACCTCATTTTTGTAAATATTTTATTATATCTTTTGTGACAACACTGAAGAAGTGACACTTAGCTACAATGTAAAGTAGTGAGTGTACAGCTTGTATAACAGTGTAAATTTGCTGTCCCCTCAAAATAACTCACACAGCCATCAATGTCTAAACTTCTGGCAACAAAGTAGTGAGTACACCCCTAAGTGAAAATGTCCAAATTTTGCCCAAAGTGTCGATATTTTGTGTGACCACCATTATTTTCCAGCACTGCCTTAACCCACCTGGGCATGGAGTTCACTGGAGTCCTCTTCCACTCCTCCATTATGACATCACAGAGCTGGTGGATGTTAGAGACCTTGCGCTCCTCCACCTTCCGTTTGAGGATGCCCCACAGATGCTCAATAAGGTTTAGGTCTGGAGACACGCTTGGCCAGTCCATCACCTTTACCCTCAGCTTCTTTAGCAAGGCAGTGGTCGTCTTGGAGGTGTGTTTGGGGTCGTTATCATGTTGGAATACTGCCCTGTGGCCCAGTCTCCGAAGGGAGGGGATCATGCTCTGCTTCAGTATGTCACAGTACATGTTGGCATTCATGGTTCTTTCAATGAACTGTAGCTCCCCAGTGCTGGCAGCACTCATGCAGCCCTAGACCATGACACTCTCACCCCCATTCTTGACTGTAGGCAAGACACACTTGTCTTTGCACTCCTCACCTGGTTGCCGCCACACACGCTTGACACCATCTGAACCAAATAATTTTATCTTGGTCTCATCAGACCACAGGACATGGTTCCAGTAATCCATGTCCTTAGTCTGCTTGTCTTCAGCAAACTGTTTGCAGGCTTTCTTGTGCATCATCTTTAGAAGAGGCTTCCTTCTGGGATGACAGCCATGCAGACCAAATTTATGCAGTGTGCGGCGTATGGTCTGAGCACTGAGAGGTTGACCCCCCACCTCTTCAACCTCTGTAGCAATGCTGGCAGCACTTATATGTCTATTTCCCAAAGACATCCTCTGGATATGACACTGAGCAGGTGCACTCAACTTCTTTGGTCGACCATGGTGAGGCCTGTTCTGAGTGGAACTTGTCCTGTTAAACCGCTGTATGGTCTTAGCCACCGTGCTGCAGCTCAGTTTCAGGGTCTTGGCAATCTTCTTATAGCCTAGGCCATCGTTATGTAGAGCGTTATGTAGAGCAACAATTCTTTTTTTTTCAGATCCTCAGAGAGTTCTTTGCCATGAGGTGCCATAATGAACTTCCAGTGACCAGTATGAGAGAGAGATAACACCAAATTTAACACACCTGCTCCCCATTCACACCTGAGACCTTGTAACACCAATGAGTCACATGACACCGGGGAGGGAAAATGGCTAATTGGGCCCAATTTGGACATTTTCACTTTGGGGTGTAGTCACTTGTCAGCAGTTTAGACATTGATGGCTGTGTGTTGAGTTATTTTGAGGGGACAGCAAATTTACACTGTTATACAAGCTGTACGCTCACTACTTTACATTGTAGCAAAGTGTCATTTCTTCAATGTTGTCACATGAAAAGATATAATAAAATTTTTACAAAAATATGAGGGGTGTACTCACTTTTGTGAGATACTGTATGTATACTTATGTGCCTCGGAGGGGGCGGGATGACGCCAACAGAATACATACAGTGAGAATCTCCTGTTTACACGGCGGCCTCTGTAATAGGATGTTCTGTCTCCTGGGCTGCTATTGGATGATGACTGTTCCATCTATCATAGGAGGCGGGACTTTGTATTAAAGAGGCCGCTAAGAAAACAGGAGATTCTCCTGTATGTAATTTGTTGGCGCTCATCATCCCCCTCCCAGGCTGCACTGATGGCAATTGTGAGGCTGCATTGATTGGCACTGACTTATTTTGCTTCACAGTTCTTTATTTTAAATGTAAGTTTTTTTCCTGAAACCTCCCTCTCTTAAAGTGAAGGTGCACGTTATCCGTGGATAAATACGGTATATCAAAATATATCGTTGGGGGCCACAAAAGAGATATCTATCCATCTCCAAATACCACGCCCGAGCTCATCTTTTCACCACACACAGCCACAAAGGCAAGATCATCCTTATTGGGCAGTGTATTAGTGCTCGGACGAACACACTTGGACCGAATTTTAATGGTTCAAAGAATGTCAGGCAAAATGGTCGGCCCTCACGCATGTTCACTTCATCAAATCTGGACCTCTTTGAAAAAAGTTTGGACACCCCTGGTCTATGGGAATGTTTGACCATTCTTCCAGAAGCACATTTGTGAGGTCAGGCACTGATGTGGACGAGACGTGCTGCAGTAAGAAAGGGCAATGTGATTTGAACGCGGTGCAGGAAACGTGCACAGATCACCGATTTCTCGCACCATGTTCTACTGTGAAGCGGGGCTTCTAGTGTACAGGTCTCAGCATCCCTGTGAATAAGTGTGAAGGGGGGGGGGAACTCAACAAAAAGGGATTATTAGTTGCAGGTAGGTTTAATGTACAAAACAATTACATAATTAGTTCACATTTGCAGCATGCTGCCGGCTCACTCCCAAGAACAAGAAACAAGTTAGACTATGCAACAGATTTGTTGCTAGAATCTAGTCAACAGTTGGTCATGGGCTTAATAAACTACATTTACTATCCACCGGATAGTCCGCTACTCCCACAACATTCACAGTGTAATGTAGGAGCCGTGCCATTATTTGCGTCACTTTTACTGCAATCAGATGAATCTGTTATTTGAAGGCACAGAGTAATGCCCCGTACACACGGTCGGACTTTGTTCGGACATTCCGACATCAAAATCCTAGGATTTTTTCTGACAGATGTTGGCTCAAACTTGTCTTGCATACACACAGTCACACAAAGTTGTCGGAAAATCCAAACATTCTGAACGCGGTGACATAAAACACGTACGTCGGGACTATAAACGGGGCAGTGGCCAATAGCTTTCATCTCTTTTTTTATTCTGAGCATGCGTGGCACTTTGTCCGTCGGATTTGTGTACACACGATCGGAATTTCCGACAACGGATTTTGTTGTCGGAAAATTTTATAGCCTGCTCTCAAACTTTGTGTGTCGGAAAATCCGATGGAAAATGTGTGATGGAGTCTACACACGGTCGGAATTTCCGACAACAAGGTCCTATCACACATTTTCCGTCGGAAAATCCGACCATGTGTACGGGGCTTAAGAAGTTATTGTCAGAGGTGCTTGGTAAAGTCAGCTATTGGAAATGATTAGACAGAAGGGTAGTATTGTACACAAGTTTTGTTGCATATTAGGTTATTTTTTTTTCCAGTATCATTCGGTTTATATTTGTCTTTGTGCGATTATTGGTTCAGCCAGGAATATATAATAAGTGCAGGATGTTCCTGAGGCCAAGAGCAGCTTAGACTTTTATACTATTGATTAACCAGAAAGATTTTTGGAATTCTGTAGCTCAGTTTTTAAAACAATCATTTAGGTCTTAAAGTTTTAAAAAAAAAAATTAGTGGATGGATCATTGAGGAGAAGGATGGTTACAGGTTGGCCTTGTCATTTGCGGTCACATGAGCAGATTGCTGAGTGTAGGTCTTGATCACTCTCTGTAAAACAACAAGTGTCGTTAGCAATTACAAATTAAAACCTTCTGAAGAATATATGTGAATGAATGGACAAGTGTATTTTGTGTTCTAAAGAAAACCTGTATTGAGAGTTAGGCCCCTTTTTTACATGGGCGAGCCGATCAGGTCCACCTCTCAGTTTTTCACGTGGACACGATCGGCCCCTCCAGTCTCTTCTATGGAGCAGCGGATACATGTCTGGTGACTCCCACTGCAGACAACGAGGGACCTATTCCCTATCCATCTTGTGGCTCCGATGGGAACGGACACGTGGTCACGATTGCCCAATTGAAGAGATTGGGCTGTGTCCACGCCCACTTTGCATAGCATACCTGTCATCCACCTGCTCCGTGGATCATGCTTTATGGGGGCGCCGTGTGAAAGGGGCCAAACTGCAGGCTGCTGCTTTTGATCTGTTCAAAATGCTAGCTGCCTGACTACAATAGTGGGTTACTAACCCAGAAAAACCCATAACATTATGTAGATGGTTCGTTTCTAGCAAGCCAGTTGTCCTCCCTGTCCTGGAAAAACAAACCCTATGGATCCATTGAGTAGAGGGGAAAAGCAGAACTCGTGGTAAGATCGTTATCCCATATGCAACTGGAGTGTTAGAAAAACTAAGGGAATGGCATCAATGTGTCCTTCAAGCCCAGCAATAAGCAGACAGAAGTTTGTGCATATACATTTGCATATTACCTGTGCTAATCACAAGGTTTTGGTTGGAGCTGGTCTTTAATCCACTTCAATACTGGGCACTTTCACTCCTTTCTGACCAGGCCAATTTTCAGTGCTGTCAATTTGAATGAAAATTGTGCGGTCATGCAACACTGTACCCAAAACAACTTTTTATCATTTTCATCCTTTGAATAGCTTTCTTTTGGTGGTAATTAATTGCAGGTGGGTTTTTCTTCCTTTCTTTGTCCCTGTAAAGTAAAGGCATAATGTGCTTGTGTGCATCGCATACTAGCACATTATGCAACTCTTACCTGCAAACGAAGCCCACGTCATCCCCACTTGAGGCCACATTCATCTTCGCCCATCTTCCTTCCGGGGCCACGGACTCCAGCTCTGTGACTGGCCAGAGCGTGTGACGTCACCGGCCAGTCACAGCACAGTCACCTGAAGAAACGGCACGGGCGGCTGCTCCTTCAGAGCGTATGCGGCGATGGCATCATAGGCGCAGTAAATGGTAAATATCTCAATGGCGCACATTTAGGTGATATTTACAGTACTTATAGGCAAGCCTAAAATAAGGCTTACCTATAAGCACAACTTCCCGATGGAGGCTTACAATCTCTTTAACCACTTGCTTACTGGGCACTTAAACCCCCCTCCTATCCAGACCAATTTTCAGCTTTCAGTGCTGATGCACTTTGAATGACAATTGCGCGGTCATGCTAGACTGTACCCAAATAAATTTTTTTTTCATTTTTTCCCCACAAATAAAGCTTTCTTTTGGTGGTATTTGATCACCTCTGCGGTTTTTATTTTTTGTTAAAAAAATTTTAAAGACCGAATTAAAAAAAAATAATTTTTTTTTAAATATTTTGTTATAAAATTTTGCAAACAGCTAATTTTTCTCCTTTATTGATGTACGCTGATGAGGTGGCACTGATGGGCACCAATAGGTGGCAGTGATGGGCACTGATCGGTTACACTGATAGGCAGCACTGATAGTTGGCAATGGCAGGGGGTAGTGGTGGGCACAGATGAGGCATAATTGCCTCTTCCTCTTCGGGAACGATGTCCCTTGCAGATAAGCCAATGATCGGCTTTTTTTTCTCCTCACGCTGTCAGCGTGAGGAGAAAGAAAAAAAAACGATTACCGAGCTTTTGTTTACGTCATGTGATCAGCTGTAATTGGCTGACAGCTGATCACAGGGTAAGGGGCCTGGAGCGGCCCCTTACTCGGATCTGTGATCACCCAAGTCTCAGTGACTCGGTGATCACAGCGCGCACCCTTCAGGGGGCACGTGCACAGGGGAGGCCGTCATATGACGGCCTCCCGGAAATTCAGGTCTATGATGTGACCGTCTTATGGCTATAGCGCGCATGCCAAGGGGTTAAGGACACTGGCGAGCGACGGCTTCTTTATTCACTGATTAAGGACACCAGGGGGTTCTGGCTCCTTAAAGCGGAGTTCCACTCAAAAGTGGAATTTCCGCTTATCTGTCCCCCCCCCTTCCGGTGCTATATTTGGCACCCGTTTTTGACAGGTACCGTTCCCCCACTTTCTGGAAGTTCGGCCCCCTCCTCCTGCCTCCGACGCCAGATCAGAAAGTGCATGCGCAGTTGGGGACTGGCTGTGAAGCCAAAAAGCTTCACTCCCGGATTCCCTTAGGCCTGTTTCACACTACCAAAAAACCCTGGGAGTCCATCCCCCCATCCCTGAGGAGCCTACATTGGCTAACCGTAAAGAATAGGATCACATTTAAGACCCTCTGCCTCACCCACAAATGCATACAAGGTAACGCTCCTCAATACCTCCGAGAGAAAATAAAACACTACACTCCCAATTGCAATCTGCGATCATCTAACCAAAACCTCCTCCTCATTCCCGAATACCGCTACAAAGCAAGGGGAGAACGAAGATTCGCAGTCCAGGGACCTCGGCAATGGAACGCTCTCCCGACTTACATCTACATGGAAGAAAACTATCTGGCCTTCAGGAAAAAACTCAAGACCTTCCTCTTCTAAGAGGATGACAGCACAAAACGCATTAGCGCCTTGAGGCGATTCAGTTCGCATTTGCAGCACTTTACAAATCATTCATTCACTACCGCGACTTCAAAGTCGTGCGACTTTGAGGTGATTTCAGGGAATGCCTGTGTAACTCTCATCAAAGTCGGACCAAAGCAGTGCAGGGACTACTTTGAAGTCGTACTAATATGAATGGTTGTCATTGGAAATTGTGGGGAACGACTTGTCATGCGACTTTACATTCCCAAATCGCAGGACAAGTCGTTCATGTGTGAAAAGGGCCTTAGCAGGAAGATCGGCTGGGGTGCCGACATCACGGACTCCCTGGACAGGTAAGTGTCCCAATATTAAAAGTCAGCAGCTGCTGACTTTTACATTTTTTCAAGGGAAGGCCGGACCTCCTATTTAACAACCAGCTAAACACCACATATGTGTTGTACTAAATTTATATGCAGTGCATTTTAGAAGCGCACCAGCGTGAGTGGGCCTCTTAGTTCACCTTTTCTTTTACTGAAAAGATAAAATAACCATGAAAAGGGTAATTTACAGAAATACAGGGCAATGGAGAAAAAAACAAAATGATGGGCACAAAAGAGAATAACCGATGAATGAGAATGTAGTTGGGGTTCCAGTGAGATGATCTACACATATAAATGAGAATACACAGAGGGATAGGACTATGGTTACTAAGAATTTAGAATCCCTTCCAGGGACACGCTCCGATGAGTGGATGTATACAAGCCTGCGATTCATAATGCACAGAGGGTTAGAGAACACAATACAGGTTTGGGATATTCACCTACAAAAGGTTTATTTTGTCTTTCTATCTATATATACATATATACACACACACAATCCCACACCGCTGCCTGCAGGGGGTGCCACATGCGCTGCTTCTGCCATTATACACAGCAGAAGCCAATCTGCGGGTGCCGGACACTTGATGTCCGCCGGCACCTGCCGATCGTCAGGCAGAGAATCAGAATGGGACTCTGCCTATGTAAACAAGGCACAGTGCTGTTTTAACAGAGGGGGGAAGGGATGGCCTTTCTGTGTTTCTGCAAATCAGGGACTCAAATCCATCTCTTCCCCTAATAAAAGCAGCACACATAATAAATACAGGCTAGACACACAGGTAACCCTTTGATCGCCGCCTGATGTTTAACCCCTTCCCAGCCAGTGTCCTTAGTACAAGCATATTTTTAGCACTGATCACTGTATTAGGGTCACTGGTTCCCAAAAAGTGTCAAGTGTCAGTTAGTGTTCGCCACAATATCGTCGTCCTGCTATAAGTTGCTGATTGCCACCATTACAAAAAAAAGAAGGGAAGGAATTCCAATATATCTCCGATAGTTTGTAGACGCTATAATGTTTGTGTAAAGCAGGTGTTCTCCACTCCTGTCCTCAGGACCCAATAACAGGCCAGATTTTAAGTATTACCTTGGGGAGATGCAGACTAGAATACTGCAATCACTGAGCAGCAAATGATATCACCTGGGATGTATTTCAGTTATCTTGCAAACCTGGCCTGTTGGTGGGTCCTGAGGACAGGAGTGGAAAACCACTGGTGTAGACCAATCAATATGCATTTATCAAGATTTTTTTTTTTTTTTACCAAACATATGTAGCAGAATACATATTGGCCTAAATTGATGAAGAAATTTGATTTTTTTCAATTTTTTATTGGATGCGTTTTATAGCAGAAAATAAAAAATAATGTTTTTTTTGGGTTTTTTTTTCCAAAATTGTCGGTCTGTTTTTGTTTATAGTGCACTGAAGTGCAGAGGTGATCAAATACCACCAAAAAAAAAAAAAAGCTCTATTTGTGGGCAGGGCCCACAAATTTTGTGTACAGTGTCGCAGGACTGCGCAATTGTCAGTGCTGTATCGCAAAAAGTGGCCTGGTCAGGAAGGGGAAGGTAGGGAAATGTTCTGGTGGTCAAACGGTTAAATAGTGAATTAACCACTTGCTTACAGGGCACTTAAACCCCCCTCCTGCCCAGACCAATTTTGAGCTTTCAGCGCTGTCGCACTTTGAATGACAATTGCGCGGTCATGCAACACTGTACCCAAATGAAATTTTTATAATTTTTTTCCCACAAATAGAGCTTTCTTTTGGTGGTATTTAATCACAGCTGGGATTTTTATTTTTTGCTAAACAAACAAAAAAAGATGGAAATTTTTGAAAAAAAAAAAAAATCATGTTTAACCACTTCAGCCCCGGAAGATTTTACCCCCTTCCTGACCAGAGCACTTTTTACAATTCGGCACTGCGTCGCTTTAACTGCTAATTGCGCGGTCATGCAATGCTGTACCCAAATGAAATTTGCGTCCTTTTCTTCCCACAAATAGAGCTTTCTTTTGATGGTATTTGATCACCTCTGCCGTTTTTATTTTTTGCGCTATAAAGGGAAAAAGACCGAAAATTTTGAAAAAAATGATATTTTCTACTTTTTGTTATAAAAAAAATCCAATAAACTAAATTTTAGTCATACATTTAGGCCAAAATGTATTCGGCCACATGTCTTTGGTAAAAAAAATGTCAATAAGCGTATATTTATTGGTTTGCGCAAAAGTTATAGCGTCTACAAACTAGGGTACATTTTCTGTAATTTACACAGCTTTTAGTTTATGACTGCCTATGTCATTTCTTGAGGTGCTAAAATGGCAGGGCAGTACAAAACCCCCCCAAATGACCCCATTTTGGAAAGTAGACACCCCAAGGAAATTGCTGAGAGGCATGTTGAACCCATTGAATATTTATTTTTTTTGTCCCAAGTGATTGAATAATGACAAAAAAAAAAAAAAAAATTTACAAAAAGTTGTCACTAAATGATATATTGCTCACACAGGCCATGGGCATATGTGGAATTGCACCCCAAAATACATTCAGCTGCTTCTCCTGAGTATGGGGATACCACATGTGTGGGACTTTTTGGGAGGCTAGCCGCGTACGGGGCCCCGAAAACCAAGCACCGCCTTCAGGATTTCTAAGGGCATACATTTTTGATTTCACGCCTCACTACCTATCACAGTTTTGAAGGCCATAAAATGCCCAGGTGGCACAAAACCCCCCCAAATGACCCCATTTTGGAAAGTAGACACCCCAAGCTATTTGCTGAGAGGCATGGTGAGTATTTTGCAGCTCTCATTTGTTTTTGAAAATGAAGAAAGACCAGAAAAAAAAAAATTTTTTTTCTTTTTTCAAAACTTTGTGACAAAAAGTGAGGTCTGCAAAATACTCACTATACCTCTCAGCAAATAGCTTGGGGTGTCTACTTTCCAAAATGGGGTCATTTTGGGGGGTTTTGTGCCACCTGGGCATTCCATGGCCTCCGAAACTGTGATAGGCAGTGAAGAGTGAAATCAAAAATTTACGGCCTTAGAAATCCTGAAGGCGGTGCTTGGTTTTCGGGGTCCCGTGCGCAGCTAGGCTCCCAAAAAGTCCCACACATGTGGTATCCCCGTACTCAGGAGAAGCAGCAGAATGTATTTTGGGGTGTAATTTCACATATCCCCATGGCATGTTTGAGCAATATATCATTTAGTGACAACTTTGTGCAAAAAAAAAAAAAAAAAAAAAAAATTTGTCTCTTTCCCGCAACTTGTGTCGCAATATAAAATATTCCATGGACTCGACATGCCTCTCAGGAAATAGCTTGGGGTGTCTACTTTCCAAAATGGGGTCATTTGGGGGGGGGTTTGAACTGTCCTGGCATTTTATGCACAACATTTAGAAGCTTATGTAACACATCACCCACTCTTCTAACCACTTGAAGGCAAAACCCTTTCTGACACTTTTTGATTACGTGAAAAAATTATTTTTTTTTGCAAGAAAATTACTTTGAACCCCCAAACATTATATATTTTTTTAAAGCAAATGCCCTACAGATTAAAATGGTGAGTGTTTCATTTTTTTTTTTCACACGGTATTTGCGCAGGGATTTTTCAAACGCATTTTTTGTGGAAAAAACACACTTTTTTAAATTTTAATGCACTAAAACACACTATATTGCCCAAATGTTTGATGGAATAAAAAAGATGATCTTAAGCCGAGTACATGGATACCAAACATGACATGCTTTAAAATTGCGCACAAACGTGCAGTGGCAACAAAATTAATACATTTTTAAAAGCCTTTAAAAGCCTTTACAGGTTACCACTTTGGATTTACAGAGGAGGTCTACTGCTAAAAATACTGCCCTCGATCTGACCTTCGCGGTGATACCTCACATGCATGGTGCAATTGCTGTTTACATTTGACGCCAGACCGACGCTTGCGTTCGCCTTAGCACGAGAGCAGGGGGGACAGGGGTGCTTTTTTTTTTTTTTTTTTTTTTTTTCTTTATTATTTTTTTGCTTTTTTATCTTATTTTTAAACTGTTCCTTTCATTTTTTTTTTTTTAAATCATTTTTATTGTTATCTCAGGGAATGTAAATATCCCCTATGATAGCAATAGGTAGTGACAGGTACTCTTTTTTTGAAAAAATTGGGGTCTATTAGACCCTAGATCTCTCCTCTGCCCTCAAAGCATCTGACCACACCAAGATCGGTGTGATAAAATGCTTCCCCAATTTCCCAATGGCGCTGTTTACATCCGGCGAAATCTAAGTCATAAAATGCTCGTAGCTTCCGGTTTCTTAGGCCATAGAGATGTTTGGAGCCACTCTGGTCTCTGATCAGCTCTATGGTCAGCTGGCTGAATCACCGGCTGCATTCTCAGGTTCCCTGTTGAGACAGGAGAGCCAGAGAAAAACACGGAAGACGGTGGTGGGGGGGGGGCATTCCCTCCCACTGCTTGTAAAAGCAGTCTAGAGGCTAATTAGCCGCTAGGATTGCTTTTACATGAAAGCCGACCGCTGGCTGAAAAGAATGATACCAAGATGATACCTAAACCTGCAGGCATCATTCTGGTATAACCACTCAAAGTCGTGAATGGTGTACCTGAAGACCAAAAAATGGTTAACAATAAAGCACAGTAAACGGTAAAGTATAAAAAATTGCATACCTGAAAAGCAAACATGATAAAACATAATAACAATAAAACATTGCAGAATAGAATACAGTAAAAAAGAGCAGAACAATAGAGAGAATAGAGAGAGAGAATAAAACAACAACTATTTTTTTTTATTTTTATTTGTGGTTTTTTTGCAAACTTGTAACTTTTATAACTGTAACCGGTTCCAGGTTCGGGTCTCTCAAAATGCGATGGCATCTTGGGAGACCCTGTGAAAGTGTGCCTAGTCTGTGCAATGCTGTACCCTACGCTAATACTCAACTAGTGCATGGTAGCGTTCAAAACATTCACCAATGCAAAGACCAGGATTGTCAGGACAGGAGGGACAATAATAGCGGGTGTCACGCCTATATCCGCGCTTGCTGCAGACACAACATCTTTTTTGGGGGGGTTCGCTGGGTAGGGGTACTCGGGTGGACATAAAAATGCCTCTCATGCAGCCGACTGCATTTGGTTGGGGATGTGAATGGGGGAAGTACGGGCGCTGCAGAAGCGGTGGGTTCCCAATTAGGATTGGCGAATGCAGCAGGAAGGGCATTATGGGCACGACGGGCCTGTGTTTGTCTTTTTGGTGGCAGCGGGACACTACTTGTGCTTGCCACCTCACCAGCTTGAACTGCACTTATGGGACTCGCCACGTCACCAAGTGTTACTGCAGTGCTGGTTTGACTACGACCGGGGTGTACTAGGCCGCTGGCGCTTGCCAGTTCACCAAAACGCTACCAAAAAAACTGTTAGCGATCGCAGGGATCAGGCCTGACTCTGCGAACGCTGCAGTTATGCGTTTAGTGTTCTGTAAGTGACAGTGATCGATCGATACTGCACTTGGGTGGGCTGGGCTGGGCCGGGCGGAGGGGCAAAACGCAGGTGCTAGTAGGTATCTGGGCTGATCCCGCTAACACTGCGTTTTTGGGAACCCTAAACTGCTGGGGACGCCAGTATAGATCTGATCGGATCAGATATTGATGCGATCAGATACTATACCACTAAGGGAGGTGTACGGTGCGTGCGTGGGTGTTAGCGGTACTGGCGCTAACCTGACGCTGCCTGGGGCTGGTGCTTGCCAGTTCACCAAAACGCTACCAAAAAAACTGTTAGCGATCGCAGGGATCAGGCCTGACTCTGCGAACGCTGCAGTTATGCGTTTAGTGTTTTGTAAGTGACAGTGATCGATCGATACTGCACTTGGGTGGGCTGGGCCGGGCGGAGGGGCAAAACGCAGGTGCTAGCAGGTATCTGGGCTGATCCCGCTAACACTGCGTTTTTGGGAACCCTAAACTGCTGGGGACGCTAGTATAGATCTGATCGGATCAGATATTGATGCGTTCAGATACTATACCACTAAGGGAGGTGTATGCTGCGTGCGTGGGTGTTAGCGGTACTGGCGCTAATCTGACGCTGCCTGGGGCGACGCATATCACCGCCGGGCGATCAGGGGGCTAAACCTTTATTCGGTAATAAACGGCGGGTGCCCTGACACTATAAAAAATAAACGAACTAACCAGCGTCACCCGTAACAGTTATACGGTGATCAGTGGTGAAAGGGTTAACTAGGGGGCAATCAAGGGGTTAAAACATTTATTAGGTAGTATATGGGGGTCCCTGACGCTATAAAACGCTGACGGCGAACCTAAATATTTACCTCCCTAACTAGCGTCACCAGCGACACTAATACAGCGATCAGAAAAATGATTGCTTAGTGACACTGGTGACAGGGGGTGATCAAGGGGTTAAAAATTTATTAGGGGGGGTTAGGGGGGTACCCTAGACCTACAGGGGGCTAACCCTAATTGTCCTAACACTGTAACTGTCACAAACTGACACTATGCAGCAATCAGAAAAAAAAACAAAAACAAACCTGCTTGGTGTCAGTTTGTGACAGGGGGGGGGGTGATTGGGGGGGGGGGGGAATCGGGGTGTTTAGTGTGCCTGGCATGTTCTACTGTGTTGTGTGTGTGTTGTGCACTTACTTACATGTCGTCTCTCCTCGGGCCGGAACGGAAACTCCCGAGCCGAGGAGAGATGACATCACATCCTCTGCCTATGTGTACTATACAGAGGCAGAGGATGTTTCTCATTGGCTGGGAGCGATCGCGAGGGGGGGGCCACGATCGGATGGCCTCCCCCTCGTCTCTCACTTCTCCCAGCCAAATGCCGACCGCAGCTGGCACCGGGGGGGGGGACCCCCCGCCCGCGGGAAGGCATCACGTATCAGGTACGTGATTTTGCCTGCCCGTGCCATTCTGCTCACGTATATAGGCGTGAGGCGGTCGGCAAGTGGTTAATAGTTTGTTATAAAATTTTGAAAACAGGTAATTTTTCTCCTTCATTGATATGCGCTGGTGGGCACTGATAGGCTGCACCGATGGGCACGGATAGGCACAGATAAGGCAGCACTGATGGGCACAGTTAAGGCGGCACTGATAGGCACAGTTAAGGCGGCACTGATGGGGACAGATAAGGCGGCACTGATGGCCACGGATGGGTGGCACGGATGGGTGGCACGGATGGGCACTGATAGGTACCACTGATGGGGGGCACTGATAGGTGACACTGATGGGCACTGATAGGTTGCACTGATGGGGGTGCTGATGGGTGGCACTGATGTGGGTGCTGATGGGTGGCACTGATGGGTGGTACTGATGGGTGGCACTGTGGGCACTGATGGGTGGCGCTGATTGATGGCACTGTGGGCACTGATGGGTGACGCTGGTGGGCACTGGTAGGCAGCACTGCTGCCTATTGCCTTGTGTTAGAAGATCGCCGTGATCGGGACTGATGTCCCGATCACGGCCGCCGGTGATCGGGTTTTTTTTTTCCTCCTCGCGATTACCGGCTCTGTTTACATCACATGATCAGCTGTCATTGGCTGACAGCTGATCATGTGGTAAGGGGTCGGGACCAACCCCTTACTCTGATCTGTGATCAGGCGAGTCTCATAGACTCGCTGATCACCGAGCGCGCCGCGCGCGCCCTGCAGGGGGTGCGCAGGCCGCTCGTGCACGGGACGACGTCAGTAGACGTAGTCCCGGCAATTTAGATCCGCGCTGTTGCCGTCATTTGGCAATGGCCCGGATCTGAAGCGGTTAAACGAGCGGTCACAAACCTGTGCAATTCAGACTGATGTACCTTCAGAGCCCATTCATATTATTGCATGTTGCAATTAACCCTTTTGCCAGAGCTGGGTTTTGCGTTTTTTTTTTTGTTTTTTTTCTTGCACACATGTAAAACATTTTAGGCCTGAAGATTAGTTAAAACCCCCAAATATATATTTTCTAGAAGTAGAGACCCTTCGCAAAAACAAAACAAAAAAAAAAAAAGCCATCTCACCCGACAGGAGTAATCGATCTGTAGTTTACAACACAACTGACCAATATGCCACATACAGGAAAGTGGATGTCAGTCACTACACAGACCATGCAGGTGAGTTATTGATTGTATCTTTTTCAACTCTGCCAACTCATAATCTAATTGATGCCGATACAATCGGATTCATGACCAAAGAATCTCAGTGCTGTCGACCGTTGCAAAATGATCGATAATTTTCCCCCAATGTGCCCCGGGATCAGGATGGGAGGGGGGGGGGGGGCAGATGACCCCCAACCCGCCCAGGATCAGGAGGGGGACAAATTACCACAAATCCACCCAGGACTAAGAGGAGGAGGGAATGACACCCCAACCTGCCCGGGGACCAAGGGAGGGGATGACGCTCCAACCTGCCCAGAGACCAAAGGGAGGGAGGGAGGGAGTGATGCCCCAACCTGCCCAGAGACCAAAGAGGGGGGGTGACGCCCCAACCTGCCCAGAGCCCAAAGGGGGGGAGGGGGTGACGCCCCAACCTGTCCGGGGACCAAGGGGGGGTGACGCCCCAACCTGCCCGGGGACCAAAGGGGGAGGGGATGACACCCCAACCTGCCCAGTACGAAGGGGGGGAGGGGATGACACTCCAACCTGCCCAGTACGAAGTACGCCCAGGATCAGGGGGGTGATCCTCATACACCATGGTATGGCCCCAATCTACACATGCACTGAGCAGTGAAGGGGGATGGGAAGACTGTGGAGGTAGATCACACACACAGGTGACCCCGCACATCATAACCTGTCATGGTGAAGACTGGAGATCAGCTGACCAGGGGGGGCGGGACATACAGGCTGCACACTACACAGGGTGGTGGGGGAAGCATATCCAGGGCGGACACATGTTGAGCAAAGGTCACATGGGGACACACAGCGGCTCTCTGTACCTAAGAAGCTCCCGGAAGTCCAGGTAGGACAGGATCAGCAGCAGAGGGTCAGACGGCAGATCAGCCAGTCCCAACTCCCCGGCCCCCGCCATCTTGGAGGCGACCCGCAGAGCAAGCGGGACTCCTCCCCTTTCCACCACCACACCACACCCCCCTCCAAGAAACATGGGGGACGTGCCTGTGTTTCGTCATCTGTTTCGCCAGCTGTTTGACCACGCCTCCAAACCACTGCCACGGACCAGCTGCCTGACCACACCCACTGGGGAGAAGCCACGGGCCTCGGGTCTTGCGTGCTGGGTGCTGTGCACGTCCCCGTATCTCTTGTCTTTTATTGCGCCCCGTACGTGCTCGCAAACAAGTGACGTGTTTAGGCAACACGTTCCCACTTAACCCGTCTAGTGTGGGTCAAGTGACCGCATTCTCCACCTGTAACCTGCTGTTAACCCTTTTCAGGGCTGGACTGGGACAAAAATTTGGCCTTGGACTTCATCCAGACCGGTCCACTTTAATTTTGCAAACACGCACAAAAACAGTATATAAACTATACGCAATTGCGCAAAAAAAAAAAAAAAAAAAGAAAAAAAAAAAAAAAAAAGTAAAAACGTTCCACTGTAAGTAAAAAAAAAAAAACACAGATCACTGCACTATGGGTGAGCGGGGACTTGGGTACCTGTGGTATCACTGAATGAAAAAAAAGTCCCTGCATTGGTAGTTTCACTGTCATTAGAAGAAGATAAAATTGTCCCTGCATCCATCATACAGTCAGGTCCATAAATATTGGGACATCGACACAATTCTAATCTTTTTGGCTCTATACACCACCACAATGGATTTGAAATGAAACAAACAAGATGTGCTTTAACTGCAGACTTTCAGCTTTAATTTGAGGGTATTTACTTCCAAATCAGGTGAACGGTGTAGGAATTACAACAATTTGTATATGTGCCTCACACTTTTTAAGGGACCAAAAGTAATGGGACAATTGGCTGCTCAGCTGTTCCATGGCCAGGTGTGTGTTATTCCATTTACAAGGAGCAGATAAAAGGTCCAGAGTTCATTTCAAGTGTGCTATTTGCATTTGGAATCTGCAAAGGGATGAAACCCAGTGTCTGACGATGCCTATGCGTTCCACACTTCAGGCTGTAATTGACTGCAAAGGATTTGCAACAAAGTATTAAAAAGTGAAGTTTGATGGATGATTGTTAATCTGTCCCATTACTTTTGGTCCCTTATAAAGTGGGAGGCACATATACAAACTGTTGTAATTCCTACACCGTTCACCTGATTTGGATGTAAATACCCTCAAATTAAAGCTAAAAGTCTGCAGTTAAAGTACATCTTGCTCGTTTCATTTCAAATCCATTGTGGTGGTGTATAGAGCCAAAAAGATTCGAATTGTGTCGATGTCCCAATATTCATGGACCTGACTGTATGTGACGTGCACCAGTAAATATAAGGAGGTGGGGTGGTAGGAAGCTGGCGATGGGAATAAAGCTGACAGGGGGATGAAGATGAAGGGGGATGATGATGAAAGGGGATGGGGTGGTAGGAAGCTGACAGGGGGGATGAAGATAACAGGGGTGGGGTAGAGGGCAGCTGACAATGGGATGAAGATGACAGGGGGTGGGGTGGTAGGAAGCTGAGAGGGGGGGATGAAGATGACAGGGGGTGGGGTGGTAGGCAGCTGACCATGGGATGAAGATGACAGGGGGTGGGGTGGTAGGCAGCTGACCATGGGATGAAGATGACAGGGGGTGGGGTGGTAGGCAGCTGACCATGGGATGAAGATGACAGGGGGTGGGGTGGTAGGCAGCTGACCATGGGATAAAGATGACAGGGGGTGGGGTGGTAGGCAGCTGACCATGGGATAAAGATGACAGGGGGTGGGGTGGTAGGCAGCTGACCATGGGATGAAGATGACAGGGGGTGGGGTGGTAGGCAGCTGACCATGGGATGAAGATGACAGGGGGTGGGGTGGTAGGCAGCTGACCATGGGATGAAGATGACAGGGGGTGGGGTGGTAGGCAGCTGACCATGGGATGAAGATGACAGGGGGTGGGGTGGTAGGCAGCTGACCATGGGATGAAGATGACAGGGGGTGGGGTGGTAGGCAGCTGACCATGGGATGAAGATGACAGGGGGTGGGGTGGTAGGCAGCTGACCATGGGATGAAGATGACAGGGGGTGGGGTGGTAGGCAGCTGACCATGGGATGAAGATGACAGGGGGTTGGGTGGTAGGCAGCTGACCATGGGATGAAGATGACAGGGGGTGGGGTGGTAGGCAGCTGACCATGGGATGAAGATGACAGGGGGTGGGGTGGTAGGCAGCTGACCATGGGATGAAGATGACAGGGGGTGGGGTGGTAGGCAGTTGACAATGGGATGAAGATGACAGGGGGTGGGGTGGTACGCAGCTGACAATGGGATGAATATTACAGGGGGTGGGGTGGTAGGCAGCTGACGAGGGATGAAGGATGACAGGGGGTGGGGTGTAGGCAGCTGACCAGGGGATGAAGATGACAGGGGGTGGGGTGGTAGGAAGCTGACAATGGGATGAAGATGACAAACAAAATCTGTGGAGAATAGCTATTAGGAAATCTTTAAAGGTAGCCTGTTAGGGTTGACATATGGGATTTGCCATCCTGGCTTGCTTTTAGGAACCCTGTTGTCAGTCACCCACCCTATAATTTGGCCAGAACAGTTCCCTTCAAAAGTAAAGGTTGTGTGCTTACTTCTCCAGAGCCCTGTGCTTCCTTCTTTCTCTCCTTTTTGAATGCTGCAGCCTCTTTCAGACCCTTCAGCAATCAACACTGTTAAGGACTGGAAAGATAAGTATTCCACATACCGTGTGGGATAGTCCAGACAGCCAGGGACTGCGTGGGCTCCTCTGATCTGTCGTGGGTGGGACTGGAGCCTGGAGCAGGGGGTGACATCATGTTGAGGTGGGCGGAGCACCGTGTCTGCACTCAGCACCTCATTGGCTGGCTGACACCTGTCCTGGGCACACAGTGCCAGCGAGGCTGCAGTGATTGGCGGGCGGCGGCAACTCACCACCAATCCGAAAGTGCACACAGACAGCGCTGCCCGGACGGACCGTGGGACCTGCACACTGAACAGCAGCACATTATGCATAGGCGCACACACAGTGAGTGACACTCCAGGCTGTCAGTCACTCAGCACTATTTCAGCAGAGCCGCGCCGGCCGCCCAGCCTGGCAAACGGATACATCCGGGCCCGGCCTGCACCCTCCCGGCTAGGCTAGGCAGCAGTGCACCCTAGGCGACAGTCTGCCACTGGAACCGGCCCACTGAGCCATCGGCCCACCGGGAAACTCTCGTTAGTCCTGATGGCCAGTACATGCTTGCATCTCTCTCAGTTCCTGGGTGAGATCTTTGATCCCGTGTTTCTGGGTCTGCCAACCCCAAAGGCAACTACTAAAGTTTTACAGGTGTATTCAATACAAAAGCAAAACATAGTAACCCACCGTAACCAATCAGAATTCAATTAACTGAAATGAGAACAGAAGAAGATGATCTGTGCCTTTTGAATGCCTTAAGCCCCATACACACTATCAGAAAATCGTAGAAAAAAATACCGCTTTCGTAGCAATCTTACGATAAACTGATCGTTCACAGCTTTCGAGAGCCGATCTTGAAAGTCCATCTGATATTATCCGATCGGACGTGCACAAACATTTTTTTCATACGATGCCAGATCGTACGATTTTTGTTTAATTAGTACAGTTGTCGTTCGAAAATGCAATACAAATAACACTGCAACACGTTACCTCACTGCTGAATTTTTATTCTGTCGTATGAGAATTTTCGTGACTTTAGTAAACTCTTCAGGTTCAATCTGAAATTAGCATAAAAAAAAACAAAAAAAAAAACAAAAAAAAAAAAAACAGACAATCATTCGCCCGATAATCTCTTTGTGTATGTACCAGGCATTAGGGTAGGAGAATTTTCAGAAGCTCAATCACTTGCAATTAACAACTAACAATAGCAGTCAACCATTGGACAAATGCAACAAGTGGCTGTCTGTGATTTAAGCTACACAAGCAGCATATAGTATCAATTCATTAGAGACATCTGGTGCACTGAGAGATTGTTTGCAAATTATTGTGAATATATGTAACCTGTGTAATGCATGCCATAAGTAGCCATTTGTAGCTTTCGTGTTGTGATTGATCACTACCCTAAAATGATTTCCAGCAGTTTTAGCTGCGTGACCTCTGTGCTCCTGCCTTTATACCATTTTAATAAATACACCCATCATATCAAACTGTTTATATCTATTTTTTGTTCTGGAAAAAGCGGGGGAAGGAGTGAGATTTCCCCAGTTGAAGCAGCAGGAGTCTGACACAATGATGGAGAACAGAGCTGGTAACTATTAATCACCAGATTCTCCAAAACTAATATAAAAAGCCAGTGAAAATCTAGAGCAAACCCCTACCTAAAAAAAAAGGTACAATTTGGGCTGGATTCCCAATTTAAAAGGGGAAAAAAAAATAAATTACCTGGGTGATAATTTGAAGCTAAATTCATACCAATAATTTCTATGTGTAAAGTTCAGTAAGAGAACGCAACCAGACTACAGCTTAGACCATATGAGCTATAAATTCTGATTGGTTGCCATTTGCACTCTGCCATTACCCCTGTGGACTAAATATACACCTGTCTGCCATCTATGCAAAAATAGCCATACCTGGTATTCAGCTTGAAATGCTGTCCTGCGTTGAGAGATTTCACTTTACTACCCGGTCTGTTGGACACAAGTCACATGGACAGGAAGGGCACCTCTACGATAACGATCACAAAGATGCTGTCTCTTCTCCAATGTATTTATAGGTAGGTATGAGTTCATCAATAATGATTTCATCATATGTGAATTTTCACTAAAATGGAAACTCCCAATTTAGTGTTAGGCTAATTAGGTAAAATCTGCCCAAAAAAAAAATCCAGTTTCAAGGGTGTTATTTTTTTTTTTTAAAGGAGGCTGTGTTTAAGGTAGTTTATTTCATTTAGTGTGCTTTGTAGTTCCGCTTTCTTCCTTTTTTTTTTTTTTTTTGCACATTTAACTTTTTGTGTACAATTACCTTTTAATTTTTTTTTTAGTTTACGTTCTTTTTCTGTGCAAATGATGGGTTGTTTTAGGTAAAACAGGTCTGGGATTATTGAAAGGAGCTTTGGTAACCCACAGAAGTCCAATAAAATCTATCACAACCTTCAAAAACGGCCAAATCCACATCAACTTTTACCATGATCCAAATGCATTTCGCCAAAATCTACTGATTTTCACCACAATTTTGGGGAATGTAAACTCTTTATTTTCGCTCAACCTATCCATTACTAAAGATTAGCGTTTTATCTATCGTTGCATTTTAGTGAAAGAGGTGATGCTTTGCGATATGGGCGAGTGGCTATCACCCAGAGATTGTGGAAGCAGGATAGATGGTTGTAGGCTGGACTCACTTATACGATCCTGTGCGGTTTGTAAACTGTAAATGTTGGACTTAATCCTTTCTAGCAATGCCGTAAAGGGAACCTAAACCCAATAAACATTATCCGTTATAGGCAACATTTAGAATTGATGAGTGTGCCTAAGAAATACCCTGAAAATTGTAACTTTGGTTTTGAAATCCTTCTGAAAAGTAGCACTTCAGGTATGTGAGTGTGCCTAGGCACTTCAAGACTACAGCTGTATATCTGCAGTGTGAGATGTAAGGAACTGCTGCATCTGAATTCTAGTCTCAGGTGACTTGAGATAAGATTAGGGCTTCATGTACATGGACTTTTCTCAACCTCTCCTGAACGCTGGAAAAAACGTGCGTTTAGCACCGTGTGCAAGCCGCGTTTGCATTCAAGAGCATTTACTAAAGATAACCTCAGGAGACCCTCCCAAATGATTAGAAAGCACTAAAAACAAGTATTTATTAACTATTTCAGCCATTCTGTGAGAGAAAAGTGTGAGTAGCAACTGAGAAAGCAGTGTGCTTGTAGCTAGCTGTTAATTTTTGATTGGTTTGTTAATATGGATCCCATGATGAGCATGTGTGAGGAAATGCTCCTGATGTTGCTTTTGCTGAGGCTCTAAGACGTAGAAAATTGCGTGAGAGGACCAGAGTTCATCGCTACTGGACACATCCATTGATGGCTCAACACAGAATACTTTTCTAATATGTATGTTCAGCTGCGTAATTACCCAGAGAATTTTTTTCATTTTACATGCATGTCAATTGCCACCTTTGACATTCTCTTGGAAAAGGTTAGACCCCCGTCTAGTTCGCACGGACACCAACAGGAGGAAAAGCGTGCCACCAGAGGAACGTCTGTTGGTGACTCTCAGGTATGTGTACATATTTATCTCTCTCTCTCTAATATATATATATATTAGAGAGAGTACAGCATAATTGGCTAATGAGGGGAATATCACATGGTATATCAAGCTTGCATACAGGGATAATTGAGTTTTTGGTGTGTTTTTAGCATTTTCAAGGCTCAAAAGTAATAATTAAAATGTTTCCCTTTAAAAACGCTACTAGACAAAAACGCGTCTAAAACGCAGATAGCCGCGTTTGAAATGCCTCTAAACACAGCTCCTGATCACATTTTTTTGGGTTCCAAAAAAAGCCTCTAAAACGCAAGTGCCTAGAAAAGACTATAAAAACGACCCTGTGTACATGTACTGATAAGATAACAGAGGGGAGTTCAGGAGCAGTTGAAAAAAATGCCCAACTTCTCCTAAACGTCCGTTTACCAGCAGCCGTGTACATGAGGCCTTAGTAATGTCATCACTATGCTGTTCTCCTTGGAGGCTCCAAGATGATGAAGCAAAACCACACCAAGATGGCCAACTCCGCACAGTGACACAGTGCAGACTAAGACATATTTGGGGGGGGGGGGGGGGGGGAATATACCAAAACTGGATCACTCAGTATCTGGTGCAGCTGTGCATGGTAGCCAATCAGCTTCTAACTGGAGTTTGTTCAGTCAAGTTTTGACAATAAAACCTGGAAGCAGATTGGTTTCTATGCAGCGATGCGACAGATTTTAAATAAATCTCCCCCAGTAAGTAAGTGATCGAGAAATGACCTTGTACCCAGGAAGTGGCTTTATCTTGCCTCTGTAGCTCTCTAGACCTCCATAAGCCACGTCTGTTACCCAGTTTGAACAATAACAAGACATGTACGTTTCTTTAACAAAATTGTATATTTTTTTTGTTACAAAACTCATAGCAAGTTCTTCATTGGAAAAAGAAAGGCAATGCAATAAATGTAAACAAACATGCAGGATCACACAAACAGGAACACATTTCAATGCCCAGTTAACCCGTATCACATTTGTCAGAAAGGCCATTATATTCCACACATACAGTATGTGGTTTAATTTCTCTTTTGTATTTGAAGTTGTAGGCAATTATGATGTAAGAATTCATTATTTACATTATATATATATCAGTGTGTAACCTAAACACAATGGACAGGCTCATCTGTACAAATCTCCCATGAGTGTGAGAAGAGATCCCCAATTTTATTAAAACCTTCCTGTGCAGTAGCATGGAGGAGACCCCACTTCTTACAGGATTCTAACAAAAAGCAGAAGTACAGTTCTGCTCTTAAGTGAAGTGTTTGGTGGACAGAAGTCCAAAGCCAAATTTACATCAGTAAATTAGGTTTTACTCTAGACTTGTACGCAAAATGCACGTTCAAGCTATTTTGACTGTATTCTACTATGAAAATCTTAAATTTCTCTAATAAAACAGGATCTAGCACCTCATCACATGACCTTAGCTTGGCATTGATCACACGGTTTATACTTTTGGGACTTGGGGAATGATGTTCAGAAGAGCTGACCAATCAGCAGCTCTGCCTCTGCAATGATCCTCCACACCAACAACAACCCTATGATTTATGAACTGATCACACAAAAAGGGATTCTGGGGAAAGTCCAGATTTTTTCCAAAAAAGGCAAGTTTTTTTTCACAGCCAAAAATTGTTAAGTTTCGTAACAGAACAGGATTATAAAAATAGCCCAGGTATCATTTTAACCATAGGGAAAATATACATTTTTTATTATTATTATTTTTTTTTTTTTAATTAAACACACAACTATAAAAAGTTACATTTTTACTTTGCCAAACTGAGGTAAAAAAATCGTGTCACTCTAAACAAATCATTACACTATTAGGCATACACCATGCTAAGGGCCCATCGCCCTAGTGCCATGTGACAACTATCTGGTCTGACAATTGGTTGTTTAGGCACCAAGTGCTACATTGTAGGGAGGCAGTGGAGAGCATCATGTCCCTTTAGGGGAATACCAGGTTTTGTTCAGGTGAGTAAACAGGGATGAGTGTGTAAAGCTATTGGCTAGAGGAAGTGACGGATCGTGGCTCCTAGTCAGTCCCCTCCCCCTTCAGATAAAATCACCTCCCAGGGAACACAGTTAACCTCTAGATCGCCCCCTAGTGTGAACCCCTTCACTGACATTTTTACAGTAATCAAATGTATTTTTATAGCATGGACCGCTGTATTAATGCCAACGGTCCCAAAAATGTGTCAAAATTGTCAGATGTGTCCGCCATAATGTCGCAGTTACGATGAAAAAAAAAAAAAAGAAAAATCGGCGCCATTACTAGTATAAAATAAATAATAATAAAAATGCTATAAATCTATTCTCTATTTTGTAGACGCTATAACTTTTGCGCAAACCAATCAATATACGCTTATTGCAATTTTTTTACCAAAATTATGTAGAAGAAAACATATTGGCCTAAACTGAGTAAAAATTAGCTTTTTTTTTTTTTCCAAAAAAAAATGGGGATATTTATTATAGCAAAAAAGTACAAAATATTGTGTTTTTTTCAAAATTGTTGCTCTTTTTTTGTTTATAGCGCAAAAAATAAAAACCGCAGAAGCGATCAAATACCACCAAAAGAAAGCTCCATTTGTGGGAAAAAGAAAAACATCAATTTTGTTTGGGTGCAACGTCGCACGACCGCGCAATTGTCAGTTAAAGCGACAGTGCCAAATCGCATAAAGTGCTCTGGTCAGGAAGCGGGTAAATTCTTCTGGGGGGCAGGGGCAGACTGACCATTGAGCCACTCGGGCACTGCCCGAGGGCCCTGGGCCACTAGGGGGCCCCATCAGGGTTGCCAGCCTCAGTAAAACCAGGGACAGTATGTATAAATCTGTGTTTTTTTACATCGGTCTCTGTAAACTGTGTGTACATGTATGTATGTATATACTGTGTGATTGTATACTGTGTGTGTGTGTATACTGTGTGGCCCCATAATCTCTGATTGCCCGGGGACCCCATGAGTTATCAGTCCGCCCCTGCCGGGGGGTGAAGTGGTTAAGTGAATCATGTAATGGCAAACCTCTGTCCCTCATCCTTAGGTCATAGTTAACGCGGAGTGACCTGATTTCCTACAGCAGGGGTAGGCAACCTCAGCCCTCCAGCTGTTTTGAAACTACAAGTCCCATGAGACATTGCAAGACCCTGACAATCACAGAGACATGACTCCTAAAAGGCAGAGGCATGATGGGATTTGTAGTTTTTACCACAGTTTGAGGGCCGAGGTTGCCTACCCCTGTCCTAGAGTTTACCTTAAAATTTTTGCTCTGCCAACCTGAACCCTATTGCTGTTGAAGTATTACTATATCTTGGAATGCCAAGATTTATGAAATCAAAACAAATACAAATCTATACATTGGGAAAATACATGAAAAATATTAGGTACCTGGCTTCCATGACAATACTTTTTGTATTCTTGATATTCACTGTTCTAGGTCAGTGACTCAAAATATTGAAGTCAGAGGCAGATCAGAAACTTTTTTTTTTTTTTTTTTTTAAAGGACAGCAATAGCAGTCTTTGTATTTAAGGATAATACCCTGAACGTCCCAAAGGGTGTGTGTTTAGATAAATTGACTCCAGCCAAAGTTTTTTTTTTTTTTTAAGCAGAACTCCTGGCAAAATTTATTTTTTGTTCATTGAATGTGCTCTGAGTGTGCCGACGACAGTAACAGTCCATTTTTAAGACCGTTGTAACGCAGGGGTGCCGGACCAGACTTGTGTGGGGAGGACTGGCGGGTCAGGAAAGTACATCTCCACTGTCCTCTCCCCTAGAACAAAATGAGCAGTTAACCCGTGCAGTGCTTACATGTCCCTGTTGCACAAATTAAACCCTACAGACTAAGGCTGGGATGCCATTAAAGTTCATGTGCGTGTAAAGGCAGGTGTCCCAATACTTTTGGTAATATAGTGTACATGAAGTGAGATGTGGCTCAGCAAAGTGAGGATACTATGCACCTATTACAAAGGAAATCTATGTATGGAAAAAGGTTATCTGGCATCAGTCTCTCAATAAGGGTTCCTCCAGAGGTTTGTAGTGGTTACTGTGGCAGATTGATCTCATCCTCCCCCACCACCACCACCACCACCACCACAACAATGTCTGCATAGTTCTGGCACCAACATCATGGTCACAGTGATCAGTATAAGGGGGACAATACACTGACCACCAGTGCGAGACAGGTCCTCACTCTTTGCTTTGTTTATTCCAATATTTTCAACTATATTGACTGATCAAGCTAAAGGCTGATACACATGGGCCGAATATCAGCTGGTTCATCAGAAACCATCTAACATTTGGCCAGTGTGTACAGCAGCCTGTCCAACAGAAGACGGTCTAACGACTGGCTTTTATCAAACAGGTTTGCTGGAAAACCAGCATCCGATCAGCACTTGCAGCCAATGGCCGTGATCGCTGATCAGTGTGTTCTGGTGGGGAGGTAGTCCCCCCTGTCAGAACACAATAGCTCAGTGGGGAAGATCAATGTACTAAC
Source organism: Lithobates septentrionalis (assembly GCA_037952835.1). NCBI lineage: Eukaryota > Metazoa > Chordata > Amphibia > Anura > Ranidae > Lithobates > Lithobates septentrionalis. The sequence goes on from JBBDGP010001513.1 coordinate 326,101, forward strand.
ATTGCTTGTGTTAGTACAGCGGTCAGTTTTTTTTTTCAGCCCGCTGGGTTGAAGGAAAAAAAAAAAAGTCTACTCATATGTACCTAGCATTATGTACTGTTAGCTGTAGATATAATCTTTACCAGAGATTTCTTGAGAATTGAAAATTTAAAGGGTTCCTCCATTGTATAATGGCAGAGAAGGTTGTTCTAGGATTTATTCTGTCTTCAATAGCTTTTCAGTGAAAGGCAAACTGCATTCTACAGAGTCTATAATAATGAATTCTTACATGGGTTGCAGATGGTGGTGTATGTGAATATAGCAATTCTGTACTGGAGAAGTTCCATCACGGATAAAGCTTAACACGACATGCAATAAAAACACCAAATTATATATGTGAAGATTAAAGATCACTTATAAAACATACATACCACAGGTTTAGTAGTAAGACACATGACTATTACAGATGATGGAAAATAAATGAAAGGAACCTGAGGATTTAGGAATACAGAAAGATTTAATCCAGCTGGAATTTATTAATGTATATCTGTCAGTTGCAAACAATGGTTTAGCCATTTTGTATGCCTCCTAAGCATAAAGGCAGATGATAGACATGCATTAAACGTCCAGGACTACAATACCCTTCATGCAATGAATTGCCAGGGTTATTTAGTAAGGCCATACAAAAGCACAGTTTGATGAATTGCAAAGTACAGTTACCCACTGTAGCATTGAGATATCAACTTCCATTACAGCAGTCCAAACAACAAAAGCCTAATTTTCTGAAGTCTTGCTTAGGGAGGTAATGCTTTCTATTTTATGGACAAGATTCTCTTAAATTTTTTTGTAATCCTTAGCAATTATTTTTTTTAAAATAGTACAAGAAAAATAGAGCATTTTATCAGGTAAAAAATACTTATTGGAATCAATATGAAGGTATTTAAAGTTTACACTTGAAACAAGTAAAATTTATCTTAACAGCACATTGCTGTTTGCTCACCTTAAATGGCAGCAAGCGGTTTAGGATTGAATACTGCAGTAAGAAATTTGTGTCTGTACATAAAAATTTCAATATGCAAGTGAGAATTATTGCTCAAATAACTTTTGGACCAAACAGTTAGTTCCCACCACTGCCAGATCCAGAAATAGAATGGAGCAGCCACGGTTTGTAATTTATGACAGATAATATGAAGAGTTGATCTTTTTTCTGAATAAACCAAATCAAAATGGAAGTATCAATTTTTTTTTTTTTTTTTTTAGTATGCTGCACCCAATACGTCCTTTCATTTTTAAGCTGCCAGCACCTGCATTAGTTCCCAGCATTGAAAAAAGAACGAAAAAAAAGCATAAATGGTGCCACCTAAAGGGCATAGGAAGAAATGGTTTCAGACAACTCTGAAAGTTTTTGTTTCAAAAGGAAACTCATAGCTAGAGATACGTAGGTTGCCATTGGAGCCCTCCGCTGAAAACTCTACTTCCCTGACTGTCATGAGGATGCTTTGACATCAATAATATGAGCCAGTGACCTGAAATAAGCTAAAGGTCTGCGATTGAGATGTATTGAAGTCATGCAATCTGCATTTTAAGAAGAGTCAACCAACATATTTCTCTTATGCAAGATTCACAGGAAATTTGCAGGGTATGACAACCAGTCACCACCCAAAACTGAAACATCTGTTCTGCATGAACTAACCATTACACCTCAACAAAAGGTTTGTGCTTCATGCCACTTTGTATCTGTTAATCAATAGCTAGTGAGCCGATAAGTCAAATGCTACTAAAGAAATACAAAAATGGCTTAACCAACGTATAGAGGTGGAACAAAAAATGAATTTAGGCTTTTTTGGCCAATAGTGCAAAGAAAAAAAGATGTGCAGTAACTACTAATAATCAGAAATGGCATTTAAACTTGCCTTTCATTACTGTTGTAGAAAAAGATTTCTAATTGGTGGTTTTTGCTCTTTAAAATTACTGTTAAAAATGCACACCCACCTAAGTTTATCTGCACCAAAAATAAATTTATTGTACTTGTAAAAAGTACATTTTGACAGTGTTCTGCAAATACTGAGTAAAGTAACACGGTAAAGTGGCTTTCCACAACAGGTGTCCCAATCCCTTCTCAGTGATTGGACAGAAGGGGGCACCAGTACTGCAGGTCCAATAATATGAATAAAGGTTACAACCCCTGTGACATAAAAGTTTGGGGTAATCAGGGGAACAGTTCCATGTATGAAATGCAGAGGTTATAACTCATCTTCAACATGTTTCTTGGCAAATTTTCCTGTGAGTTTTTCCTGAGCTTCCTTCATTGCTTCAACCACTGTAGGGAAAACAAAAAAATGTTTGTTACTTGCTCTTACAAACGAACTCCAGACACATTCATCTACATATTTTTATGCACAGTCCTCTCGAGTGGTAGGTTCCGTTTGTTTTAAGAAAAGGTCTACTAAGCTTCACATTGGTGCAGTGGATAACTTTTTAGTTTCCTCTGGCACAATACCCGGTTTGATTATACTCTCCAATTCCCAGTCATTGGAAACCAAAATTTTCATGGACTGCACTGGTGACATTCAACAAGCCAGCTGTATGCCATTTGGAATAAGCGACACTGTAAAATTAGGCTGTATCAATGTTAAGAACCAGCAGTACTGGATGCACACTTAGGTCAGGGGCATACAATTATTCGCAAAGCCCTACCCACTATCTTACAACAGGAAAAAAACACTTTATAGGAATTGTGATGAAAAGGGAGACAGTAGACACCTTCTGTTTCAAGAAGGATCTAATATGTTTCACGCTGGTTAAGTGGAGGGCTTTTTGTTCTTTTTCCACCCATCTCACTATAGGCGATTATGCTTTCTGGCATTTTATTATTTCAAAAGGTTTTATTGGGTTTCACACTGTTAAGTAAAATATATTCCAAGGTCTGATTGCACATAACTGACCGTTTAGAAATGCTGTGGGATGAAAACCAGCCTACGTCTTGTGTACCAAACAAAGTGACAGTCATCTTAGCAGGTGAACTGATAATGCCAAGGAAGCTGAAAAAAGGTAGTAAAAAAAACAAACAGTGTGCCAAAATATAGACATCAATGTCTAGGGGGAAGGGATTAGGACGGACTACAACAAGAGTGTAGAAAGTTTTGGGGGAGATTTTCTGGTATTTTTCATACAAAACAAAAGCTTACATTTTCCAAAAATTACCTGCTCAGCAATAGGCAGAATCAGCAGCTTGCACAAGTGATTTTCTATTTACTAAGCCCTATAATTTAGTAGTCTTAAAACTGAATTGCGATGATGGCCATAAATGCTGTACTTCAAAAAAGGCACTGTGCAAGCATAGCAGGACTTCTGATATAAGCTGTACAAGCTAGGCCAAAAAAAAAAAAATACACCACAGGAAGATTTTTTTTTTTTCAAGCTTGCATTAGCCATCTTACATACCTTGCTCTGCACTGCTGTAAAAGTACTTGTAACTTGGGTTCCCTTTTGAGTTTATTATCTCTGGATGAACATGCCCACTGGGATCTAAAATACAAATTGGTTTTGAAACAAATTCATAATTCTGCAAACCACAAGCGCCTTATACAGTTTTGCTGCTTTGCTGACCACGGACTCTCCAAAAGATGTGCAAGTGGTCTATTGACAATTTATTCAGTGATGTTAACAGATATTCTAAAAGTTCTCATATTGTTTGCTTTGTTGTCTTACCGGTCAAAAGGAATCCAGGAGCTCCGGCAGGAAACAAAAAGGAGAATCGGGCTGTTCTGTGCAAAACCATTGCACATAGCAGGTGAGGAGAATATGTAAGTTAGAAGGCCATTTGTCTGCGCTATATTTCACTCTCATTAAGAAAGACTCTCCCAAGATGGAGGTACTTTGGACTAGATGGGGTGCTGATATCCCTACCTTGGATAGGGAGTCCTATGAGGAAAGTTTTGAGGAAAGTTTTAAACTAGTGATATCCTCTAGGGACAAATTGGTACAAGCCAAGTTTTTCCATAGAACATATCTCACGCCTCAGAGGCTGCACAGAATATACCCTGAAAGATCCCCGGAGTGTCCCAGATGTGGATCACCGGATAGCTCATACATACATATGTTTTGGTCCTGTCCCAGGTTATTGTTCTACTGGTCCACAATTATGGAAGGTATTAATGCTCGTCTACAACTCGAGCTCCCATTAACCCCAGAATTGGCGCTCTTAGGCATACATGATGATGACCAGAGACCTAGATATACCAAGTTGTTGATATCATTGCTACTATTTTATGCCAAGAAGGGGATTGTATTGAAATGGAATTCTCATAGCGCTCCCACGGTAAAAGCGTGGGAAAATTCAGTCAATGCTGTCCTACCTTTGTACAAATTGACCTATATAAACAGAGGATGCCCTCAGAAGTTTATGAGAGTGTGGCGTCCTTGGACGGACCCCGGATGAGGTCTTGATTACATAAATGTTACTGTTTCAATGCTACACGTAGTGAGGTGGTATTGCTGGTCTCCCTTATCCCCCCCCCCCCCTTTCCAGTTCCCTTCCTTCCATTCCCCCCTCCCCCCCCACCTTTCCCTTCCTCCCCCTTCTCCCCCTCCCCCCCTTTTTTTTTCATATCTCACTGATAGGAACCAGTCAAATTGCTTATGATACGTACTTTATGTAATCGTTTCTTCCTGTAAGCCATGTGTGCATTATCTTGTGGCCACTCACTGTTCTGATCTACTCTATTATGTATGCCATTTCTTTTTCAATAAAGACCAACCTTGTTGTTAAAAAAAAAGTTAGAAGGCCATGACAAATGTCTCTTTTTGCGACATACATTTTTGAAAGACAGCAAAAGTAAGCAAAAGAGTTTCCCAGATCACTGGAAAAAGCAATGGTGCATGAAAGCAATGCATGGATAAAACAATGAATCCATCAGCAAGTAAAATGTGTTCCCTGTATAAGGGGTACAAAAAAAAAAAACTCCCTATTGAAACATCTTAAATGCAGCTGAAGCCTGCATTCCAGCACTATGGAAAAGTACTGTCCCTCCCAATAGAACACACTGGATTGCTAGAATCAATTAGAGATCTAAGTGATGATCATGGTGTTGAAAGAGCAAGAGAAAAAGTATTGGAAAAATTTGGGCTCCCTATATTATAAGGATCAAACTTCACTAGCTTTCTAACTATAGCCTGAGGTTTAGCATCCCGGAGGTCTCTCCGATTCCTGGAGGTGACTTGATCTTCTGGGCATCAGCCCGGGTAGGGCAGGTAGGTTTTTACCCCCACCCCCCTCCTTTCATTTGGCCCCTTCCCCTTTATTTTTTTCTTTCCTCTTCTTCTCCCCATTCCCTCCCCCTTACCACTTTTTATAGTTTTCCTACTGGCGTTTCATGTTGCTTTTTCCCTTAAAAAAAAAACTTAAAAAAATAAATAAAAACTAACAGAGGAAGAAAACTGTATATTCCAGCTGTGTACACAGGAAGCTCTGCTGAATACTTTAGATCACACATCGTCTACACCGGTGCCCAGGCCTCCATTTTATCTGTACTTTACGTTAGATTTTTGTGTACAGTGCCTTGCAAAAGCATACACCCCCTTGGCTTTTTACCTATTTTGTTACATTACAGCCTTTAGTTCAATGTTTTTTTTAATCTGAATTATATGTGATGGATCAGAACACAATAGTCTAAGTTGGTGAAGTAAAATTAGAAAAATATATACATAAAACAATTTTTCAGAAATTAAAAACTGATAATTGGCATGTGCGTATGTATTCACCCCCTTTGTTATGAAGCCCAAAAAAAAGCTCTGGTGCAACCAATTACCTTCAGAAGTCACATAATTAGTGAAATGATGTCCACCTGTGTGCAATCTAAGTGTCACATGATCTGTCATTACATATACACACCTTTTTGAAAGGCCCCAGAGGCAGCAATACCTAAGCAAGGGGCACCACTAACCAAACATTGCCATGAAGACCAAGGAACTCTCCAAACAAGTAACGGACAATGTTGTTGAGAAGTACAAGTCAGGATTAGGTTATAAAAAAAAAAAAAAAAATCCAAATCTTTGATGATCCCTAGGAGCACCATCAGATCTATCATAACCAAATGGAAAGAACATGGCACAATGGCAAACCTGTCAAGAGACGGCCGCACACCAAAACTCACGGGCCGGGCAAGGAGGACATCAGAGAGGCAGCACAGAGACCTAAGGTAACCCTGGAGGAGCTGCAGAGACTGGAGTATCTGTACATAGGACGACAATAAGTCGTACGCTCCATAGAGTGGGGCTTTATGGCAGAGTGGCCAGAAGAAAGCCATTACTTTCAGCAAAAAACAAAATGGCACCTTTTGAGTTTGTGAAAAGGCATGTGGGAGACTCCCAAAATGTATGGAGGAAAGTGCTCTGGTCTGATGAGACTAAAATTTTACTTTTTGGCCATCAAAGAAAACGCTATGTCTGGCGCAAACCCAACACCTCACATCGCACAAAGAACACTATCCGCACAGTGAAACATGGTGGTGGCAGCATCATGCTGTGGGGATGTTTTTCAGCAGTTGGGACTGGGAAACTGGTCGGGGTTGAGGGAAAGATGGATGGTGCTAAATACAGGGATATTCTTGAGCAAAACCTGTACACTCTGTGTGCAATTTGAAGCTAGGACAGAAATTCACCTTCCAGCAGGACAATGACCCCCAAACAGACTGCTAAAGCAACACTTGAGTGGTTTAAGGGGAAACATGTAAATGTGTTGGAATGGCCTAGTAAAGCCCAGACTTCAATCCAATAGAAAATCTGTGGTAAGACTTAAAGATTGCTGTTCACAAGCGCAAACCTTCCAACTTGAAGGAGCTGGAGCAGTTTTGCAAGGAGGAATGGGCAAAAATCCCAATGGTAAGATGTGGCAAGCTCATAGAGACTTATCCAAAGCGACTTGGAGCTGTGATAGCCACAAAAGGTGGCTCTACAAAGTATTGACTTTAGGGGGGTGAATAGTTATGCACATTGACTTTTCTGTTATTTTTCCGATTTGTTGTTTGCTTCACAATAAAAAATATATATATATATATATATATATATATATATATATATATATATATATATATATATATATATATATATATATGTATGTTGTGGGCATGTTCTGTAACTTAAATGATGCAAATCCTCAAACAATCCATGTTAATTCCAGGTTGTGAGGCAACAAAAAACACAAAAAATTCCAAGGGAGGTGAATACTTTTGCAAGGCACTGTATATCCCCCTCCCACACATGCCTGGCAACAAGGCTCATCAGTAGTGGGTGCTGCAGCGACTACCAGCTGGTTACTGGAAAATCACAGGTAAATGCACATATTCGCCAGCACACCAATGATCCTTAAAAGTCATCCAAAAGTTTTTTTTGAAGAATGATCACATCACAAGAGAAAGTTCAACGTTTCAGAGCCTTGCGGGACCCCTTTAGTAGGCATGTGATGAGGTTTTTGTGTACGACATTTACTGTACCAAATCTGATATGTGACTGTTAACCATTTCAGCCCCAGAGGATTTGGCTGCTCAATGACCAGACCACTTTTTGCGATTGCACTGTGTCGCTTTAACTGACAATTGGCAGTCCTGCGACATTATACCCAAACAAAATTGACATCCTTTTTTCCCCACAAAAAGAGCTTTCTTTTGGTGGTATTTAATTGCTTATGCAGTTTTTATTTTTTGCGCTATAAACAAAAAAAAAAAAAAAAGTGCGACAATTTTGAAAAAAAAAAGCAATATTTTTTACTTTTTGCTATAATAAATATCCCCCAAAAATATATATATAAAAAAAAATTCTCCTCACTTTAGGCCGATATGTATTCTTCTACATATTTTTGGTAAAAAAAATTAATTGCAATAAGCGTATATTGATTGGTTTGCGCAAAATTTATAGCACCTACAAAACAGGGGATAGTTTTAATGCGTTTTTATTAATTTTTTTTTTTTCATTAGTAATGGTGGCGATCTGCAGTTTTTATAGGGACTGCGACATTATGGCGGACACATCGGACATTTTTGACAGTATTTTAGGACCACTGTCATTTATACAGCAATCAGTGCTATAAAAATGCATTGATTACTGTATAAATGACACTGGCAGTGAAGGGGTTAACCACTAGGGGGCGGTGAAGGGGTTCAGTGTGTCCTAGGGAGTGATTCTAACTGTGAGGGGGATGGGCTTCAACACACAGAACAGTGATCACTGCTCTCGATGACAGAGAGCAGTGATCTCTGTCCTGTCACTAGGCAGAACAGGGAAATGCTGTGTTTACAAAAGCATCTCCCCATTCTTCCTCTCTGTGACATGATCGCGGGCACCCGGCGGACATAGAGTCCGCGGGACCCACGGCCACTGAGACCGCGGTGGGCGCGCATGCAACACCACTTCTTAAAGGGGACGTACCTGTACGCCCTTTTGCCTACCAGTACCATTCTGCCGACGTAAATCGGCGTGCGCTGATCGGCAAGCGGTTAACTACTTGCCGACCAGCCGTCGCAGTTGTACTGCGGCAGGTTGGCACGGCTGCGCAAATCGCCGTCATTGTACATCGGCTCTTTAAACCGATATAACAGGCACGCGTGCGCCCGCAGTGTGTCCCTGGAGCCGATGTCCACCGGGCACCCACGATCGCTCCTCACAGAGCCAGAACGGGGATCTGTGTGTGTAAGCACACACACATCCCGGTTCTTTCAGGGGAGTAGAGACAGATCGTGTGTTCCTACTAAGTAGGAACAGCGATTGGTCTCCTCCCCCAATCAGAACACACAGTGAGGGAACACATTTAACCCCTTGATCACTTCCTAGTGTTAACCCATTCCCTGCCAGTGACATTTATACAGTAATCAGCGGCTATTTTTAGCTCTGATCGCTGTATAAAATGTCGCACAATTTTCAGTTAAAGTGACGCAGTGCCATATTGCAAAAAATGGCCTGGTCTGGAAGGGGGCAAATTCTTCCGGGGCTGAAGTGTTTAAAAAGGATTTGTTTTTACTGCTTCTTCTAAATAAATAAAAAATACCAAAAAAAAAAAAAAAAAAAAAAAAAAAAAAAAAGTATTCACGATAAGCATTTCAAGTGAAGTGTAAGTTTAATACAATTCAGGCAATTATTTATGCCTATAGAAGCTATAATCATCATAACTTACCTAGGAAGACAATTCTTGGGATGTATCCACCATCAGGGCTATATGCATCACCTTTTGGTTCCTCCTCATCCTAGATTTAGAAAAAAAAACATAGTTGATACTTTTAAAGAGTTGGACATCATAATCTACATATAATCAAACTTTGTACTCCAAAAAAACAAAAAAAAACAAAACTGGTCGTTAAGCAATACAAGACTTCATATACACTAGCAGCTCCTAAGCTTAAGTTTAGAAGCCTTTAGCTTTTTTTTTTTTTGCCAAAGCTCCTAAACTCAACTCCATAAAAGCCTATGTGCCCATGTACACATAGGCTTTTAACAGAGTTTAGGAGCTGTAGCGTTTAGGCGAGGTTAAACCTTCCTCTCTAGCGTGGAAGAATCGTGTTCAGGATAGAAATGTTTCAATGGCTGGAACATGCAAAATAATGCAGTTTCTGGTTTCACTGCATTTTGCGTTTTCCTGCAGCCACAGTCAGGGTAGGAGAGTGTACATGTAGTCTAAGAAGATCACCTTTCTGCACCTAGCTTGTGACTGAATAGTAAAGAAGAGGCAGCAGTCTGATGAGCTCCTCCCTCTACTCTTTGCTCCTGTCAACATGCTCTATGCACTGTAGTGCAGTCTATTTAGCCCCCATTTCTGGGCAGCCCCTCTCCTGGTCTACATTCTACTGTACTTGGAATTTCGAGAGTCAAATACAAGTTCTTATACTAATTGCATCTTATTTTTTTTTTTTTATATATGCCTGGAGTTCATGAATAGTGTGTACAGGAAATAAAAAAATAATGTGTGTGTATGTATATATATATATATATATATATATATATATATATATATATATATATATATATATATATATATATATATATATATATATTTTTTTTTTTTTTTTTTTTTTTCATATATTATTAATTATTTCCTGCAGCAGTTATTCAAGAACATAAAAAAAAAAGTTTAAAGCAGAAGCCAATTTACTTTTCAGTATGTTCTGTTTCTGCTGAGCAAAACAGGATCATTAAAATGAAGCCCACACATGTACCAGAAAAATACATAGACTCCTGTATAAAACCAATGAAGGCAGCAGTACTAGTCACCAAGACAATCTGTCAAACACATTAATCAGCAATCCTAGCAAAAGTGCACTAGATTTATGGTCGAATATACTGCACTAGGCATTTAAGGTCAGAATGTTAGTTTTAGGAATTATACAATTGGTGAGTTTGCATGCACCCATTTCAGGGACTAAGCAATGTCAACCATCAAAAATGAAGTAAAATATAAAATCATGTATCCTTCATTTTCTTTCAGCCTGTTTAACTTTATATTGAAATATCAAGATATACAAAAAAAAAAAAAATATATATTAATAATAATTATATATAAATATATACGATTTAGGCTCCATGAACACTGGACGTTAAAATAACATTATAAAAATGCCAGTAGCTTTGCAGTGTGTCCTTCAACTTTTTTTTAATGTTTTTGCAATAGCGTTTATTAGCGTTTTTCCGCGTTAGCGTTTTTTAGTTTTTTTAAATTTATTTTAATGGATCAAAAACGTTATAAAACGCTGGCGAGTCACGTTTGAGCGTTTATCAACGTTTAGCAGCATATGGCGTTTTTTGTGGTCTCCTGAACGCGATTTTATGGCGTCCAGAAAACAGCCCATTAACTCCACTGCCTATAAACATCCAAAAACGTCCATGTGTGCATGAACACATAGGATAAAAGGAGGGGAGTTTATGGGCTGTTAAAAAAAAAAAAAACTCCCAAACTTCCAAAAACAGCAGTTTATGAGCTTCAGTGTGTGTGTGTGTGTGTGTATATATATGTGTAATATATATATATATATATATATATATATATATATATATATATATATATATATATATATATATATATATATATATATATTAATTAATCTTCAGTAAAAGCCCTTAACACAACTTAACCCTTTCCTTCAGGCAGGAGCTGGCCTTTATTTGGTTCTTAACACTAGGAAACACAGACCGGCTTCCCTATCATGGGATTGGCTGTCACATTGATCACACAATCGGGAGCCTCATGATTGTAAACAGTGGCTGGGAGCCAAAGGAGACAGCTCGGTCACTTGGGGCACCAGGGAGTACACTCCCAATACAACAAGGTATACCAGCTGTACACCACCACACTGCTGCTACATATATGCATTTGGCCAATGTTAACAGGTTTACATAACCCAAGTCTAATGCCATAAAAAAAAAAAAAAAAAAAAAAAAGACTAAAAATGTATACCATCACTACACAAACACCAACAATACTAAAGAGGGGAAGAGGATTCCTGACCAAGACACTATCTGCATGGAGTTTGCATGTTCTACATATACTTGCAGGGGTTTCCTTCAATACTCCAAATACATGCTGGTATGCATGAGTGGGTTTAAAAGTCCCAACTGCAGACTCCTATGGCAGACTCTGGTATCAATCAGTGGAGTGCAGTGGAGTGGTTAGTGCAGCTCTGGTATGCATTTCAGTGCATGGAGCCAGAAAAAGTAAAATTAGAAATGCACTAAAGATTGAAACACAGTGATGGTAGCAGGGAAGAGCCTTATGGTCCAAATATAAAATATTTTTTATTTATTTTTTTGTACAAAAAGGTAGTTGTGACAAGAAAATAAATAAATACTATTATTTTTTGTCTAGATTTATAAAATCTACCCAAAAGTTGTATAGCAGCTAATTCACATATTTATCTTACCAAAATTATTATAGCGCAAATCCACACAAACCGATAAAATACACACCGAACAAACGAGACAATATGTGAAGCTAGTAAAAGTTAAAGTTAGACGCATTCAACTGAACTTGTTCTGTAACGCTGAAGCCATTTTGTGGTTTATCTGAGCTACTTCTTCAGTTTGAATGAATGTCAAGAACATATCTCAGCATTTATATCCAGACTGGTAGCACAAACACCTTAATCCTAAGACCATGGAATAGCACTTCCACCTGGCAGCACCAGGGCTGTCAGTTCGAATCCCAACCATGGCACAACCTGCCAAGAGTTTGCATGTTCTCCCTGTACAGGTTTCCTCCTGCTACTCCAGTTTCCTCCCACACTCGAAAGACATGCTGGTAGTTTAATTGGCTCCGGTCTAAATTAGCCCTGGTATGTGTAGGTATGCATGCGAGTCAGAGGCCTTAGATTCTAAGCTTGATGGTAGAGACTGATGTAAATGTATAATATATATATATATATATATATTTTTTTTTTTTATAATTTTTTATTGTGAAGCAAACAACAAATCGGAAAAATAACAGAAAAGTCAATGTGCATAACTATTCACCCCCTAAAGTCAATACTTTGTAGAGCCACCTTTTGTGGCTATCACAGCTCCAAGTCGCTTTGGATAAGATAATTGTTGGCGCTATAGAAGTGCTAATAATAATAATAATAGTAGATGTTGATTTCTGGGAGTTGTAAAACCACCCAATTCTAGTTACGTAATGCCATTCTTGGTATCAGGAAGTTTGCATAGGTCTTAACTTTTCAATTCACACGACTGAGAGTGTGAATTATCATCAAACTGCTGGAGTAGAGATGGTAAAATGGCATTATATATGGAAGACAGATGGTGTCTGAGGCCCCTACCCCTGTTTAGGGTAGGTTGTTCCAGTTTGACATACAGTAGATGGCCTCATTCATGCCCCTTGCCAACTAGCTGTCCTCTCTGCCCAATATGTGCATCTTAGGCTGGCCATACATTATACAATTTTCTTTAGATTTACCTTTAACTATGTAGTGCAAGGGCTTGTCTGATTGCATACAAATTGAAAGTGTTTAGGTTTGACCTCATATTATATGGTTTTGATAAATCTAAAAGGAAAATTTTATTTGGAAAATTGTGTCAATGTATGACCAGCCTTAAGCCTCGTACACACGATTGTTGGCCAACCGAGTATCTGATTTTTGTCTTGAGGGCATGTGCCAGGATCTTGTCTTGCATACCAATGGTACACAATTGTCGTGCCACAAACACGAACGTAGTGACGTACTACAAGGAATTTCATCTCTTGAGCGACACCCTTTGGGCAGAAGCTAATTTTGTGTTTGGTGAACATCGATTCCGAGCATGCAGGTTTGTACTTTCGACTTGTGTGACGGATTTGTGTACCGACCATATGAAAATCAAACAACAGACCGTTGTCCGACAAAAATTTAATAGCCTGCCATCCAACATTTGTTGGCCGAAAATTGAACAATTGTCAAAAGGAGCGTACCAACCATAAGATTTTAGGACAACAGTCTGTCAACAGACAATCCCCTGCCAACAATCGCACCATGTGTACGAGGCTTTAGGCTCCACTCACATCTGTGTGTTCCAAGAATGTGTGTAGAACCCATTTCTGCATTTGTCCCTAGAACACAAGAAATCCATGCATCGCACTTGCAATGCTATAAATTGTTAATGGTACCCCAAATGCAGGAAGGAGATGCACAGTAAAAAAAAAAAAAAAAAAAAAAAAAAAAAAAAAAGCGCAATCTGGAACCAGCAGGTTGAATGAAAAAAAAAAAAAAAAAAAAAAAAAAGACTCCCGCATCCACACAAGCAACGTGGATGCAGGAATCTCCCCTGCTGTGCTACAGTATTCTGATAGCAGGGACTCACCGCCACCCCTGCCTACCTGGTCAGAAGGCACAGATCAGTGCTGCAGCCATTCGTGGTTAAAATCTGGTTTTCCAGCAGGAAAAGACCAGCTTTTGCTGAACAGAAGGGGATACACACAATCAAAATTCAGCGGGTTCCTGCTGAAGCGGCGTTATTTCAATACATGTATACCCTGCTTTAGAAACATTTTTAGCATCATAGAACAAGTCTAGTTGAAGGTAAATAATTACTGATAGCCTTTACCATGACCTGAATAAATGAGAACCTTCGCAAATAAACACAGGAGAACTCTACTATCTGCCAAAGATTTGAAATTCTGTGTAACTACTTTTTTGATTAAAGCGGGAGTCCGGCGGCCAATCTTTTTTTTTTTTTTAGGTCATTGAGACACTGATAACCCCAAAATAATACTCACAGTTTGGGTGTAATATTTCCGCCTCTGTCTGTTTTCGTACTGAAGAATAACTTAAAAAATGTGATGCTGGCTGTTTCCATCTTGCTTGTGGGCATGTGAAGCCCACAAGCATTGATTTCCTGGATGCGGTGAATGCTGTTCATTCACAGCTTGTTCACATGCATGATCATTGTTTCCAGACTGAATCTTGGGAAGCCTGACACTAAGCTACCAGGAGACAGTGCAGCGCCGGGGAAAGGCAATAAACACGCCTACTCCCATGGGAAGAGAGACGGGAAGTGCCACAATAAAGTACAATATAAAAGGTAATTACAGCGATAAAAAAAATTTCGTGCAGCATTTGAACATCTATGCAATTAACTGAAGGGGGTAAGATTAAGTTAAAAATTTGAGTGGAACCCCGCTTTGATACTCCTCCACAACACTGCCCACCTAGGAGAGGGATACCAGGGGTAAACAATACAGGCGTGTCATCTTTCTGCCCACAAACTGTCTTTTTTTTGTTTTGTTTTTTTACACAAGCATAAAAGGGATTTTTCCTGTGGCAGTAGGCTGCATAACGAGGCCTCTGATATCTCTTTACAGCAGTCTGACACAGCTCCTGCTAAAACTGCCCATACACTGATAGATTAAAATGTCATCAGTACATTTGATAATGACATCAGAAGCTTGACAAATGTTGTTCGAAATACTTAATTTACTTTTTATAGTCGTTTTTTAGAATGAATGTGAATTTTTTAAACGAAAGCCACATTGTTAGAAATCTTCCATCCCGCACCTTCAAATTTTCTCATCGTCAAATTTGACTAAAAAAAATAAATAAATAAATAAATAAATAAATAAATAAAAAAAAAACACCTCTACTAGTGAATGGCCAGCTTAAAGAGGAGCTCCAGTCTCTCCCCCCCCCCCCCCCCCAAAAAAAAAAAAATTAAAAGTCAGCAGCTACAAATACTGTTGCTTTTATATACACAAGGACACTTACCTGCCCCTGGATCCAGCAATGTCCTCACCTGAGCCGATTCTTCAATTGGCTTCGGGTGAAGGTGGCGGAATCTTCAGTAAGGGGACCTGGCTGTAAAGCCTTGTGGCTTCACAGCCAGCTTCCAATTGCGCATGTGCGAGCCGCGTTGTGCTTTTTTGATCCTGGAGTCTTCTGGGACCTGTGATGTGTAAAGGAGAAGGAGAGGGGGCCGAACTTCCGCTCAGATCACCGTATCGATCTGAACAGAAATGGGGGAGAGGGTACCTGTCTCTCTCTCTCCTGCAAAAAAAAAGTGCCAAATGTAATAAGGGGGGGGGGGGGGGGGGGGGAGAAGAGTAGAACGTCCCCTTTTGGGTGAAGTTCTGCTTTAAGTCACAGCTAGAGTCATATTTGGTAAGGAAGCATGTGGTTTGCCAATTGCAGGGACTCAGAATGCTAGCCACAAATAGCATCTTATACTGACTCTGGAGCTCAATAAAAGGTGCCTTATAAAAAAATAAAAAAAAAAATGCAGTAAATAGTTGCGTGTTCCTGCATAGATGTATCAAATTACTTGTAAGTGAAAGTACAATAATGTTTTAATTTTTTTAAAGGAATCTGCCAAAAGTCAGCTTTAATAAACCAAGGGATCAACAGCAGCTGGTCTCTCACCTCTACATTCACCATCACAAAGTTGTGACAGAGTTCAGATATCTCCTTGGACTCTGCAAACTTTGGCTTCAGAGCTGCATGAGAGAAACATGAAAACATGAAAAAAAGTGATGATTTAGAGGCATCCAACCAGCAGGGTTAACGGATATACAAAAGAACAATATTTTAGGAGAGTTCCAGCACGATCCACACCAACGTGTAACTACCAGAATTTTTTTTAGGTCCCAAAGGGCATAGCAAGATTTTTCATGTTGTACTACAGATTTAGATTATATGTACATAATCAGACTCAAATTACCATATTGCATGCTTTCTTAAAAATATAGCCATCAAGGAATAAAAACAAAAAATGTGTCAAAAGGAAAAATGAATACAAATGCTGTTAACTCCATACAAAATGACATTTGCTGCTTTGGTTTGTGTACAAATAAATAAAATACACATATATATATATACATACATATATACATATATACATTATATATATATATATATGACACAGGCGCAATATTAGTTTTTTTTTCCAGGTATGTACCAAAAAATATTCAAGCTAAAGTTATATTAATGGGCTGAAAGTGCACACTCTCAGGTTTAATATGAGGGTATGTACATCCACATCGGAGGAAGGGTTTAGGAATTACAGCTCTTAAAGCGGAGTTCCACCCTAAAGTGGAACTTCCGCTCATCGGATTCCTCCCCCCCTCCGGTGTCACAATTGGCACCTTTCAGGGGGGAGGGGGGTGCAGATACCTGTATAATACAGGTATCTGCACCCACTTCCGGGTACAGCTAGCCGCAGCTAGCCGCAGACTCCCCGCCCACCCCCGTTGTGTTGTGGGAAATACACAGTTCCCACAACACAACGGGGACCAGTGAAGACGCGCAGCGCGACTCGCGCATGCGCAGTAGGGAACCGGGCAGTGAAGCGGCAACGCTTCGCTTCCTGATTCCCTCAGTGTGAATGGCGGCGGCAGCACCCGAGGATCGAGGGACGGCTCGGTCTCGGGTGCCGACATCGCTGGACCCCGGGACAGGTAAGTGTCCTTATTTTAAAAGTCAGCAGCTGCAGTATTTGCAGCTGCTGACATCTAATTTTTTTTTTTTTGGTGAAACACTTTAAGAACAGCCCCCCCTTTTTTTCAAGGGGCCAAAAGTAATTGGACAATTGAATCAAAAGCGGTTTCATGGCCAGGTGTGGGCTACTCCATTATTTCTTAATCAACTAAGCAGGTAAAAGGTCTGGAGTGGATTCCAAGTGTGGTATTTGGAATCTATTGCTGTGAACCTACATCATGCGTTCAAGGGAGCTGTCCATGCAAGTGAAACAGGCCATTGTAAGGTTTCATAAACAAAATAAATCCATCAGAGAGATAGCAGCAACATTAAGAGTGGCCAAATCAACAGTTTGGTACATTCTGAGGAAAAAAGAACACATTGGTGAGAGCAGCAACATAAAAAAGGCCTGGACATCCACGGAAGACAACAGTGGTGGATAATCGCAAGATCCTCTCTATGGTAAAGAAAAACCCCAGTCACAACATCCAGACAAGTGAAGGACACTCTCCAGGAGGTGGGTGTATCATTGTGAAAGTCTACAATCAAGAGAAGACCTCACAAGAGCAAATACAGAGGGTTCACCACAAGGTGCAAACCATTCATAAGCCTGAAGAATAGAAAAGCCAGA
The DNA here is from genome assembly GCA_037952835.1 of Lithobates septentrionalis. Classification (NCBI taxonomy): domain Eukaryota; kingdom Metazoa; phylum Chordata; class Amphibia; order Anura; family Ranidae; genus Lithobates; species Lithobates septentrionalis. Next base: position 343,627 of record JBBDGP010001513.1, read on the forward strand.
TTAGACTTTGCCAAAAAAACAAAAATCTAAAAAAAAACAAAAAAAAAAAAACAGACCAGTTTTGGAAAAGCATTCTTTGGACGGATGAAACTAAGATTAATCTGTCCCAGGATGATGGGGGGAAAAAAAAAAAAAAAAAAAAGTGTGGAGAAGGCTTGGAACAGCCCATGATCCAAAGCACACAACGTCATCTGTAAAACATGGTGGAGGCAGTGTGATGGCATGGGCATTCATGGCTTCCAGTGGCACTGGGTCATTGGTGTTTATTGATGATATGACAGAAGACAGAAGCAGCCGGATGAATTCTGCAGTATTTAGAGATATACTGTCAGCCCAGATTTAGCCAAATGCAGAAAAGTTGATTCGACGGCGCTTCACAGTACAGATGGACAATGATCCAAAACAGAGAGAAAAAGTGCAGCGCTGGACAAATACCACAAATAGTGTGTGTGATATATCAATAAATCTATAACGTACAAAAATAACTGAAATCTAATAAATTGTTGATATTAGCATCAGATAAATTGATAAATAATAAAATCTAATAAAAAATATTCAGTTGATGGTGCAAATAAAAATGTCACAAATACCATAAATAAATATAAAATATTTGCGAAAAAACAGTTTAATAAAGTCCAAAAGTGAGATGTCCGATGCAAGACCCTGGGTCTGCATTTCACCGTTAGTGCTGCCCACCACCTGGTAATAAAGCAATGGAGGATTACCGGAAAGCCTGCTACCACTGGAATATTCTGCAATGGCTGAGTAAATCACCTGATCTCAAACCCAATTGAGCATGCATTTCACTTGAAGGCAAAACTAAAAAGGTAGAAAGACCCACAAAACAAAGAACAACTGAAGACAGCTGCAGATAGAGAATGGAAAAGCATCAGAAATGAGGGAAAACAGTCTTTGGTAATGTCCATGGGTTCCAGACTTCAGGCAGTCATTGCCAGTAAAAGATTCTCAGCAAAATATTTAAAAAAAGATGAACTTTTTATTTTCGATTATATTAATTTGTCCAATTACATTTGAGCCCCTAAAAATGGGGGAACTGTGTATAAAAATGGTTGCAGTTCCTAAAACTTGTACTTGATATTTATGTTCAACCCCTGAATTAAAGCTGAAAAAGTCTGCACTTCAAATTAATTTGGATTGTTTGTTTTAATTTTGATCTGGTGGCATACGGAGCCAAGAGTATGAAAAGGCAAATATAAATGTAATGTTTCATTAAAAATGACCTTTAGTATGTTTGGCATTATGCCTCACTGTATACAATTTTCTTTAGCAATTTCTTTCTGTTGCAAGATTTCCCACATGGAGATCATGCCAGTAGCAGCACTTGGGTTACAGACTGACACCACCAAAAGGTGGCCATACATGGCACAATCTGATGGTAGATCTAAAGGAGATTGTACAAACGACTGTGGTGTAAGGGCCTGCTTGATTTGATACAAATTGAATAGATTGTGTAATAGGAGGACCCACCTGAACAGTTTTGGTAAAGCTAAAGGAAATTGTGCAGAGATTATACAAACAGATTGTATAGTGTATGGCCACCTTAAAAAGGAGAAGTCCAGCCTGAGCTCATTCGGCTGGGCTTCTCCTAAGGGTCACAGGAGTGCAATTCGTTTTGCACTCCTGTGACCCCATTTCAGCGGAGAGTGGTCTGATGTCCGCTCTCTGCTGCTGTCACCAGGATCAGTCCAGACTCAGGAAGTCTGGATCTGACCAGCTGCCCCACCTAGGCGAGTATGAATGTGCAAAAAAACACCCATACTTCTCTTTTAACCCACTGTCTTGCAATTGTCAGATGGGACATTATGCCAAACTTACTAAAGAGTAGATTTCAGGCCCCTTCACATTGTTGAGTCGCAGTGGAGTGTGTCATTATCTAGGATAAGGACGTATATATTTTTTTTCAGGACAAACGGGGCTTTTTTGTTTGGCAATATGGTCCTGGAAAATTCTTTTTTGTTTTTCTTTTCTATGTAGTCTATAGACAAACCATTAGAAAACTATAGATCTTATTCTATCATATGTCCATTTAAAATCTCACTCAAATCATTATGTTTCTGGTACAAGGCATCGCAAATTAAATAAAAAGGCGAGATTTTAACGGTGCAAGTTAGTTACATATAGAAAATGATTATGATATCTTATCTCTTTTTCTTAAAAAAAACAATTTTATTGTTAACATTAAAAACAAGCACATATACTCATCAAATATGACAATACAATTAAAACAAAGCAAAAGTGGTCAAAAAATAGGGAATGGCAGGTAGGATATACACTACATATTCATAAATAGTGGTCATTGCATACTAGCCCGACATGTTTCGCATTTGTCGCTTTATCAAGGGGTATGCAATTAAGTAGCGCGTCATCCAACACTTTTAGTAATTCTACAAAGAAAAATGGGAAGGGGGAGAAAAAAGGGTTTTATATGCATAAATATACATTGTTACCATAGTAATACAACAAAAGAAAAAGAAAAACATAATGAGGTGTGTGTTGTCACTCCAAAGCATCTAAAAAAGCTTACCCCCAAAAAAGGTTGACCCTAGGTAATCTCATCAAAACCAGCAAAAGCAGACACAGCCAAGCGGAACAGCAAGAGGGCTTAAATTGCAACCACAGGGAGCAGTAAGGAGAAGCTGTTGTATATATGAAAATATTTAGTATCAAAACAAAAGAAATCTCGTTATACCAAAGGTTAATTGAATCTGTAGAGAGCATAAATTCAGCGACCGCGTCAAGGGACGAAGGAGGCGGGGAAGGTTGCGGTGGTAACCAGCAGTGAAGCTGGTTTGGATGGGATGCACGGCGCGGAATGGGCACATCAACAGGGATGTGCCCCGGGCGTCCGTGTGGATGCGACAGCCCCCTTAACGCTGTTGTGGCAAGACCGGACTGGAGCGGCCTGACCGAGATGGGTCAGGGGAGTAACCGGTCGAGTCGGGGGGGACCATAGACCCACCGATCCCGATCGGTGCTAAAGAGGGACAACACACAACGTGATTACACGATTTACAGTTACAATGAACATATGATTCCATGATAAAGCAACATTAAACAGCAATTAAATTTTAATCAAGATTTCTCATTTTCGTTCTAGTTGTAACGTACACACCATCCATCTACTCTCTGGCTATTATTACTTTACCACCTCCGCTGTTTAACTGCACCTCCCAGGCAGCAGCTTCAATTAACCATAGGCGTAAGTGATACGTACCCGATTTTTATGCTCTCTACAGATTCAATTAACCTTTGGTATAACGAGATTTCTTTTGTTTTGATACTAAATATTTTCATATATACAACAGCTTCTCCTTACTGCTCCCTGTGGTTGCAATTTAAGCCCTCTTGCTGTTCCGCTTGGCTGTGTCTGCTTTTGCTGGTTTTGATGAGATTACCTAGGGTCAACCTTTTTTGGGGGTAAGCTTTTTTAGATGCTTTGGAGTGACAACACACACCTCATTATGTTTTTCTTTTTCTTTTGTTGTATTACTATGGTAACAATGTATATTTATGCATATAAAACCCTTTTTTCTCCCCCTTCCCATTTTTCTTTGTAGAATTACTAAAAGTGTTGGATGACGCGCTACTTAATTGCATACCCCTTGATAAAGCGACAAATGCGAAACATGTCGGGCTAGTATGCAATGACCACTATTTATGAATATGTAGTGTATATCCTACCTACCATTCCCTATTTTTTGACCACTTTTGCTTTGTTTTAATTGTATTGTCATATTTGATGAGTATATGTGCTTGTTTTTAATGTTAACAATAAAATTGTTTTTTTTAAGAAAAAGAGATAAGATATCATAATCATTTTCTATATGTAACTAACTTGCACCGTTAAAATCCCTCCTCTCCCTTTACTCATAATCAAATTTTTGTTTGGGATGTGGTGCCTACTCTGAGGGTGTTCCCCTATTTTCGGAACCTAAACCTACACAAAAAAAAAATAAATAAAAAGGCATTTTTTTCAATTTTGCACTTTTTTTTAATAATAGCTATATTTTTTAAATAGCTAAGGGAGGACGACAATAATTACGGCTGATTTAGGTTACCTAAGGAGTAAAGTGTTCATTCAGGAAAAAAAAAAAAAAAAATGATATCCCCTCACTTTGCTTTACCTGACCTCTTTGATCTGAATACGAACTAAACAAGAAAAATACAATGCAACAATAATGTTACATTGTATTTCTGAATGACCAAGCTTTGTTTTTGGCTGTAGCAGCTGCTGTAATACTCAGCAAGAGTTGCTAGAAATATCAGCAGGAAGGGACAGGGTGTATTACATATGTTTACTGGGCTTGCTATGTATGCATAAGGTATGCAAACTGTTAAGGAATAGGAGGATAATGAAGTATGCACAAGAAGAATACTGAACTTTGTTACCTTTGCAGGCTCCACACCATGTCTTATGTATCACAAGCATTATCGGCAGGCCACTGTAAAGAGAAAGAAAAAAAAAATATCCTTTTTTTGTTTACCAAGCTAAAAGTGAACTATAACCCTGACACCGCTATGGAGAGGTATCTTACTTGGCCGCTTGTCAGAACCTATAATAAAATCTGATCAAAGCCATAGTTAGACAGATTGCTTGGGCATTTGTAACACTAACCCTAAATAACCCAAAATGCAAAACGCGTGCAATGGTATTGCACAGAGAAGCCCCAAACCTCTTCTGGGATTCCCCGATCCTCTTCACGGTGCGCCCCCCAAAGGAAGCCACTTTCTATGGTGGAGCACTTGCAGGCTCTCTCCCAAGCTGAGCTGTGTGCAGCTATCTGCAGCCCAACCCCAACCCCCCCCCCAGCATTTGATAGACAAAAGTCGGAGCTTCTGGCTCTCACTGCCGTCTTAAGACCCTGTGAGAGGGGAGAGAGAACCAGAGCTGCTGCAGCTGGTACAACGCTTGATCGATCCAAGACTTGGGCAAGTACATGGGGAGGTGACGAAATACTAGTGGAAGGATTTTTATCCCAATGCAGGTAATGCCTTCTAGATTTACAACCACTTTAAATGATATACAGGATGTAACCCTGACCTACGCATAAGTGCAACAGGCCGTCTTTCTACTAGCAGGCAGGAACACCAAAGTCTTCAACAAAAGACTAACTTTATGTCGTCCATCAAACTTCATAACACAAGTTTGTAATCAAGTTGATTAAAGATGGGCTGTTATGGGACACTGCATGTGCAGCACAGTGTACACCACTTGTCATTTCCAACATCTGTAAAAAACCGAGAATAGAAATGGGATGATACAACATCTGTGCATGTGCAGGAGATACATCATAAAAAGCTGACGAATAGCTAAAAAAGGAATAACGGAAATCTGGTAGAAGCTGATAGTATAGCTTTTACTATAGTCTGATGCTCCGAGAGGAGAGATATTTCTCTCCTACACAGTAGCCAATTTTGCTCTACCCTCCTCTCCCTGCTCATTCACAGAAAGCTCTAGGATTTTTTTTTAACATTTTCACAGGGTGCAAAGCATTGGGCAAGGGGAGAGAAGGGGCAGGCACTGCATCTACAAAAGAGGCTATGCCTGCTGAGCAAGGCATCTGTACCTGTAGTGTAATTGTGCCGAAAGTATAGCAATAGCATGCTATTGGCACACCATAAAACAAAAAAAAAAACAAAAAAAAAGGAAAGAGCTCCAGAAGGTGGCATTTATCTTGTTGCATGCCACCAGATTTTGAAAACGTATTTCTTTCCTGGAGTTCTTCTTTAATGTTAAAAGTCTATTTTTAATCCAACTGGGGCAATTTTTTTACACACGTTAAAATCTGCATTGAAATTACTGTAAACTCTCCAAAAAGGTAAACATTTGCTAAAATCAGAGATCCTGGAAAAAATAAAAATTATAGTAGTTGCAATATATTTGCGCAGCCATTTATCAAATGCATAATTTTAGGTTAAAAATACACTAAAATTAATTTCACAATATTATACCCAATTTTTGGTAAAATATAAAAGATGCGATTAAGTTGAGTAAATAGACACCCAAACATGTCAAGTCTTAAAATTGTGCACTCCTGTGAAATCAAAAAAAAGGAAAGAAAACTATGGTACACAAAGTTTTCCATAGAAGACACTTTAACCACTTGTTTACTGGGCACTTCCTGTCCCCTGCCTGACCATGCCAATTTTCTGCTGTCGCACTTTGAATGACAATTGCACGGTCATGCAACACTGTACTCATATGACATTTTTATCATTTTTTGAGACAGATAGAGCTTTCTTTTAGTGGTATTTAATCACCACAGGGTTTTCTTTTTTTTTTCCAAACGAAAAAAAAAAGCCGAAAACATTTTTAATAAAACAACTTTTTTTTAGTTTTGGTTTTAAAATGTTGCAAAGTAATTTTTCTCCTTCACTGATGTGCACCAACGTGGCTGCACCAATGAGGAGGACACTGATTATCTGTGTACATGTCCCCTGTTAGGATTTCCGGTTACCAGCTCTCCTCTCCTCACGATATGAGGAAAGTACTGCAAATAACCAGCAAGCCTGTTTACACTAAACAGCTGTGATTGGACACAGCTGATCACATGGGAAAGCTCCGCTGGGATTGGCCCTTCACCATGATCTGTGATTGGCTGTGTCCGAAGAACACAACAATCACAGAGCACATCGGATGCATGCAAGGAGTAAGGGTCCGGAACAGAGCCCCAATGTAGCAGTCTTTCGGCTAAAGCGTGGTAAGGAAGTGGTTAAAAGACTTTACAGGTACTCACTTTAGAGCCAACCATGAATTATTGCTCTCAATCTGTCGTTTACTTACACAAGCATGACCTGTACCAAGCTTTTTATATGGGGTGTGTACTAAGGGGCTTTAAAATATTTTTTCTTCATTATGTTAGCATGGGCAGGTGACAGGTCCTCTTTAGTGGGCCCCCAATGCCTCTCATGCCCTCCAATGCAGCTACTCAAGCACAGATTGTGAATTCAAATGCAATTTTTTTGTAAATACACTTTAAAGAATTTTAGCACACACAAACACAATACTCAATTTTTTGATAAAATATAAAAGATAATGTCACACCAAGTAAAGAGATACCAAACATGTCACACTTTAAAATTGTGCATGAGCATTGAATGGCGACAAACTACGATACATTCATTTATCCATAGGCGATGCTTTAAAGCCCTTACAAGAGGTTACCAGTTTGGAGTTACTCAGGAGGTCTGGTACTAGAATTATTGCTTTTGCTTGGATGTTCACGGCGATACCCCACACGTGTGATGCGATCACCGTATACATATGCGTGTGGGACCTTCATGCATGTTCGCATTTGCACGTGAGCACAGGGAGACTGGAGCGCTTACTCTCTTTTTTTATTATTATTTATTTTATTTACATTTATTTTAATCAAAGTTATTGCCATTACAAAGGATATAGCATGTGATAGCTTGGGCAATTACAGGTACTCTTTATGGAAGGATCTGGGGTCTATTGGACCCCATATCTCTCCTCTGGCCTCCAAAGCCTATTATCAAACCGACCAGAAGCTTTCACAAGCCAGTAACTGCGTGTTTACATCAGACTGCGACTGGAAGTAACGAAATCCTCGTCACTTCTAGTTTCTGATCTCACAGAGAGGTCAGTTCAGTTCCTCTGTCTCTGTGCAGTGCTCTAGATGCCGCTGGTCTTAGTGGTTCCAGGCTCCTTGATGGAACAGGAGAGCCTGTGAAAGGCAGACAGAGAGGACCCCCTCCTGCTGCCTGTAGAAGTGATCAAGTAGCTGTATAGCTGCTCAAATCACTTTTACAAAAAAAAAAAAAAAAAAAGGAACCGGCAGCTGAAAACTGTGATACCAGGATGATGCCTGTATCTGTAGGCATCATCCTGGTATAACTGCTTCAATCCATCATATAAACGCACCTACAGCCAGGAAGTGGTTAAGGACATGCTAAAGAAAGCAAACGAGTGCACCACATACAACATATGAAGTCAGTAAGGACATTACCTGCTGGCAGCCTCCTGCTTCCCATCTTCTAGAGTTCTCCAGTGAATGTGATCTCCAAAACCTGTAGGGAAAAAAATAAAAATAAAAAAATAAGTAGATAAGGGGGACAAAAGACGCAGGTCCATCAAGTTCAACGTCTATGTGCAAGAAGTCCCCTCAGCTGAGCCACTGCAGGCCCAGAGTGCCTTCGGCTGGTCATCCCCTATCCCCATAGACTCCTTGAGCCCAATCTGCCGGCAACATGAGGCCTGCTGGGCGTTGAGCACCAGGTAAAAAAATTAAAATCTCACGCATCGCAGTGCCGCAACAGAATCCTCAACACAGGCTCATTGACAGCTGCCTATGAGCGAGCTCCCTCTAAGGCTGGGTTCACACTGATGTGGCCACAGGTCCCAGCATGGGGTCCGGTGTGTCCCTGTACAGCGATTCAGGTGCGACTCCGATCCAAATTTTTGCCTGAATTTGCACCTGAAATTGGAGCCAAAGACGCACAGGACCCTTTTTCAACACGGACCGTGGCCGCCCATTGAGAGCCGGGCACACTCTCCTGTCAGGCGAAATGGATGCAGGGAAATCCACATCCAATTTGCAGAAGTGGGAACCCAGCCTAATAGCCAGCACTACTACAGCGATAGCCACGATCTTTCAGAAGCTGTGCAGAGCGACTTCTCTTTTGCATAGTAACCCCCGGGGTGAGGGGAAGGGGCGGTCGCTTGCTCAGCTTTCTTTTTTTTTTTTTCTATAAATACAAGGAATTCTCTAATTGAATAGAGATTTGAGTTGCAGGGCAGTGACATCTCAATTTCCATGCAAGGTATTTAACTTTAACCTCTTTAGGACTGCCCGCATTGTACTGTGGAAGAGCGGCTCCTACAGGCACGGTGACGTACCTGTATGTCGCTGCCTTCTTCAGGGATTCAGGGCACGGGCAAAAGGGACAGATTTTTTCTTATAAAAAGCAGCACACTATACACTATACCCCTGATTACACAGATAGGTTAACCCCTTCCCAGCCAGTGTCATTAGTACATTGACAGTTTATATTATTACTACTGATCATTGTATTAGGCCCCTTTCACACTGGGGCGGTGGGGGCGGCGGCGGTAAAACAGCGCTATTTTTAGCACTGTTTTACCGTCGTTTTTGGGGCTGTATTCGGCCGCTAGCGGTGCGGTTTTAACCCCCGCTGGCGGCTGAAAAGGGTTAAAACCGCTCGTACAGCGCAGCTATAGCCGTGGTATTGCCGCGCTGTCCCATTGATTTCAATGGGCAGGAGCGGTGAAGGAGCGGTGAATACACCGCTCCTTCACCGCTCCAAAGATGCTGCTCGCAGGACTTTTTTTTACCGTCCTGCCAGCGCACCGCTTCAGTGTGAAAGCCCTCGGGCTTTCACACTGAACAAACAGCGGAGGCTGTTTAGGGGCGGTTTGCAGGCGGTATTTTTAACGCAATAACGCCTGCAAACCGCCCCAGTGTGAAAGGGGCCTTAGTGTCACTGGTGAGGTCAGAGAGTTCCCACCCAGTGTCAGTTTGCTTGCCACACTATAAGTCGCTGATCACCGCCAATACTAGTATTTAAAAAAAAATTCCAGTATATACACACACCATAGTTTGTAGACGCTAGAACTGTCACACAAACCAATCAATATACTCTTATTAGGATTTTTTTCCAAAGACATGTAGCAGAATACATTTTGGCCTAAATTTATAAAAGAAATTAGATTTTTTTTTCATTGAATATGTATTATAGCAGATAGCAAAAAATATTTGTTTCAAAATGTTTGATCTTTTTTGTTTACACAACAAAAAAAAACAGTGGTGATCAAAAGCCACCAAAAGAAATCTCTACTTGTGTGAAAAAAAAAAAAACAAAAAAAAAAAAAACGATATAAATTTAGTTTGGGTGCAGCAATGCATGACCACGCAATTGCCAGTTAAAGTAGCACAGTGCTGAATAGCAAAAAATGGCCTGGTCATGAAGGGGGTAAAATCTTCCGGAGCTGAAGTGGTAAATAAATGTTTGTAAATGCAATATTACTCTTTTTAGTAACGTTGCCTCCTTTGCAGTGCACTGCGGTGATACTGCCTGTACATTAGGGTTCCTTTCGCACAGAGCGGAGTCTGCGACAGCTCTAAGATCAGCCAGATGTAAACGGATTCTGTTGTCTGTTTACATCAGGCTACCTCCGATCTGTCGCTTTTAGGCTACATTCACACCAGCGGTTAAGGCTGGTGCAAATTGTAGTGACAGTTCCTGCTGCGGCTCTGGCCCTCTTCACTATAGTGACAGGTCACCAGCGGCCGCAGCTATTAGCGTCTCTCTCCACAGCCAGCGATTACAAGCTGTGATCACTAGCTGTGCAGAGAGCTGCGGTGGCACCTAGCTGGTAAGTGCTGCAGCAGGCAGGGCTTTTTGACACCCTAGGCGAAAACTTATTTTGCCATCCCCCCTTGGCTCCACCCCTGACCATGTATACCCCACCTTTTTAATGAAACGCCCATCAAATGCAGCCTCACCGGCACCCATCAATGAATGTTTGCTTGCTTCCATTCATTCGGAAGTTGGGACACAGAAACAGTCCTCCGCCGCGCTTCTATGGCACTATGTGCGAACGAAGCGGCGGCTAGCTGCTGATGCTGAGACTTAGTTGCTGCAGAGAGAAAAGAGTAGAAACACCAGTGGCCGGGCGCCCTAGGCAGCTGCCTAGTTTGCCTAGTGGTAGCATTGGCCCTGGCAGCAGGAATCAGAAAATTCCTGCCCTTATAATTCGCAGCAGCCTTAACCACCGTGAATGTAACCTTTGGTCCAGAAAAACAGAAAAGGACATAGTCCATTTCGGGACCCGAATGGACATGGAGGTAGGTGGGTGTAGAATAGAAATGCCTGTGTAAGAGGGCCCTAATATGCATTACATTAAGCTCCATTTTTTTTTTTTTTTTAAATGGGCTGCCAACGCATCCCAGTGCATTAAAAACTGGGCCTGACACTTTTTCTCCTACACAGTACTGCACAATCTTTTGTTGTGGTCTGGTATCAGACTCAGAGGTTCCCATAAGGGTTCAATACTAGAACTGCTGTGTTTAAAGAGGAAGTGGTGTTATGTCATGTGATCGGCTGTAGGCAATGTTTGAGTATTCTGAGAGATGGCACCAGAATAGCCCAGAAGAGGGTATGTGTGCAAAATGTAATGTTTATTCATGTACTTATATATTTGTTGTCTATCTATAATTTTAAGTGCAGATTCCATCGTGTGGTCCTTTGTATATGCCAGGGGCTGCACTTAAGGTATTTTGCATTTACCGGTTTGACCACCACTGCCATCCATCAGCTGAGCCCCTTTCCTCCCTCCCTATCCCCTCAGCAGAGCCCCAAAACAATCCCGACAAGCATAGGCCAGTTTGCTATAAGAGGGTAAAAAAGCCCCCCCCCCCACCTCATAAATTCACTCCGCTGAGTACCCCTTCCCAGTTCCAGAGTCCCTTCAGTTGAGGCTGCCCCCCCCCCCCCCCCCATACTGGAGTCTCCTCGGCAAAGCCACAAAGTCTGCTTGGATGAGCCCCCTAGTCCCCTCAGATGAGCTCCAAAACAATCCCTACAAGCAAAGTCCAATTTACTAGAAGTTATATAATATATGGGTTTTTTTCATGCTACATACATAGGGCTGCCCTATGCACGACAGGCCAAAAAAAGCTCCTGCACCTTCTTGGGCTTGAGAAAACCTGCGCCTGCTGGCTGTGATTGGGGTGCCATTAACAATAACTGGCACTGCAAACATGATGCACGTTCATGCAACGCTGAGATGTGACTAGAGCCTCAAAGGGTTGAAAAAGCCCTCCCCCCACCAAGTTTCAGAGTCCCCTTGGTTAAGCCCCCTTAGTTCTGTACCCCACAATCCTGAAGCCATCTAGGCTGAGCTCCCCACAGTCCCAGAGTAGCTTAGCCGTCCCCAGAGTCCCCACAACTGGGCACCCCCCCCCCATATCACCATAGCTGGTGGGCGCCCACAGTTTCCCTCGTCCCCAGATCTGGGCACCCCTCGTCTTCAGAGTCCCCGTAGCTGGGCACCCCTCGTCCCCCCCAGTTGGGCAACCCCGTCACCCCCTTGTCCCCTCAGCTGGGCAACCCTCGTCCCCAGAGTCCCCTCAGCTGGGCACCCCCTCGTCCCCACATCTGGACACCCCCTTGTCCACAGAGTCCCCACAGTTGGGGGACCCCTCAGCTGGGCGTCCCCAGAGTCCCCTCAGCTGGGCACCCCCTCATCCCCACAGCTGGGAAACCCCTTGTCCCCACAGCTGGGAAAACCCTCGTCCACAGAGTCTCCACAGTTGGGCGCCCCCTCAGCTGGGCGTCCCCAGAGTCCCCTCAGCTGGGCACCCCCCCGTCACCTCAGCTGGGCACCCCCCGGCACCCCCTCGTCCCCTCAGCTGGGCACCCCCTCGTCCCCAGAGTGCCCACAGCTGGGCACCCCTTGACCCCTCAGCTGGGCACCCCCTCGTCCCAAAAGTCCCCTCAGCTGGGAGCCCCCTCATCCCCACAGCTGGGCACCCCCCAAGTTCCCCCCAGCTGGGCACCCCCTTGTCCCCAGATCTGGGCACCCCCTCGTCCACAGAGTCTCCACATTTGGGCGCCCCCTCAGCTGGGCATCCCCAGAGTCCCCTCAGCTGGCCACCCCCCATCACCCCAGCTGGGCACCCCCTCATCCCCTTGTCCCCAGAGTCCTCTCAGCTGGGCACCCCCTCGTCCCCAGAGTCCTTTCAGCTGGGCACCCCCTCGTCCCCTCAGCTGGGCATGCCCTCCTCCCCTCAGCTATGAATGCCCCCGCCCCTACAGCTGGGCACCCCCTCGTCCCCTCAGCTGGGCACCCCTTGACCCCTCAGCTGGGCACCCCCTCGTAACCAGGGTCCCCACAGATGGACACCCCCTCGTCACAAAAGTCCCCTCAGCTGAGCACCCCCTCGTCCCCACAGCTGGGCACCCCCCCAAGGTCCCCCCAGCTGGGCCCCCCCTTGTCCCTAGAGTCCCCACAGCTGGGCACCCTTTGTCCCCTCAGTTGGGCACCCCCTCCTCCTCGTCCCCTCAGCTGGGCACCTCCTCATCCGGACACCCCCAAGGTCCCCTCGTCCCAAAAGCTGAGCACCCCCTTGTCCTCAAAGTCCCCACAGCTGGGCTCCCCCTCACAGCTGGGCACCCCCACAGCTGGGCACCCCCTCGTCCCCACAGCTGGGCACCCCTCAGCTGGGCACCCCCTCGTCCCCACAGCTGGGCACCCCCTCGTCCCCACAGCTGGGCACCCCCTCGTCCCCACAGCTGGGCACCCCCTCGTCCCCACAGCTGGGCACCCCCTCGTCCCCACAGCTGGGCACCCCCTCGCCCCCACAGCTGGGCACCCCCTCGCCCCCACAGCTGGGCACCCCCTCGTCCCAAAAGTCCCCTCAGCTGGGCACCCCCTTGTCCCCACAGCTGGGCAGCCCCCCAAGGTCCCCCCAGCTGGGCACCCCCTTGTCCCCAGAGTCTCCACAGCTGGGCACCCCCTCGTCCCCACAGCTGGGCACCCCCTCGTTCCCAGAGTGCCCACAGCTGGGCAACCCCTCGTCCCCACAGCTGGGCACCCCCTCGTCCCCACAGCTAGGCACCCCCTCGTCCCCACAGCTAGGCACCCCCTCGTCCCCACAGCTAGGCACCCCCTCGTCCCAAAAGTCCCCTCAGCTGGGCACCCCCTTGTCCCCACAGCTGGGCAGCCCCCCAAGGTCCCCCCAGCTGGGCACCCCCTTGTCCCCAGAGTCCCCACAGCTGGGCACCCCCTCGTCCCCACAGCTGGGCACCCCCTCGTTCCCAGAGTGCCCACAGCTGGGCACCCCCTCGTCCCCACAGCTGGGCACCCCCTCGTCCCCACAGCTGGGCACCCCCTCGTCCCCACAGCTAGGCACCCCCTCGTCCCCACAGCTAGGCACCCCCTCGCCCCCACAGCTGGGCACCCCCTCGTCCCAAAAGTCCCCTCAGCTGGGCACCCCCTTGTCCCCACAGCTGGGCAGCCCCCCAAGGTCCCCCCAGCTGGGCACCCCCTTGTCCCCAGAGTCCCCACAGCTGGGCACCCCCTTGTCCCCACAGCTGGGCACCCCCTCGTCCCAAAAGCTGGGCACCCCTCAGCTGGGCACCTCTTGTCCCCTCACCTGGGCACCCCCAAGGTCCCCTCGTTCCAAAAGCTGGGCACCCCCTTGTCCGCTCAGCTGGGCTCCCACCCATCCCCCTCGTCCCCACAGCTGGGCACCCCCTCGTCCCCCCAGAGTCCCCACAGCTGGGCACCCCCTTGTCACCAGAGTCCCCTCACCTGGGCACCCCCAAGGTCCCCTCGTTCCAAAAGCTGGGCACCCCCTTGTCCCCTCAGCTGGGCTCCCACCCATCCCCCAGAGTCCCCACAGCTGGGCACCCCCTGCTGTTCCAATGAATATTCCCCTCAGACCGGTAAGAATTCACCAGGTGACCCCCCGGCTGTACACATCCCCATCCCCCTCCTCTGTACTATAATAGATCCATAAAGTATGAATTACCCCGGCCCAGTCCGGCCTCAGCACACACCGCCGCACCGACACACAGAACCACAATGCCGGACAGGAGCAGCACCGACCCCCGGCCTTCTGACAGCTGCATGTTACCGGGAGAGCCGAGCCTGACACCGGACCGAGAATATCAAGAAACCGGATTCTGGGGGAAGTGATGTGAGGAGGAAGGGGGCGGGGCCTTCCACTGACTGGGAGGAGTCACAAGAAAAATGAAATGGATGTAATGTAAGCAGAGCGGAGATCACATTGTACACCCGGGAGGGGGAGATCACATTGTACACCCGGGAGGGGGAGATCACATTGTACACCCGGGAGAGGGAGATCACATTGTACACCCGGGAGGGGGAGATCACATTGTACACCCGGGAGAGGGAGATCACATTGTACACCCGGGAGGGGGAGATCACATTGTACACCCGGGAGGGGGAGATCACATTGTACACCCGGGAGAGGGAGATCACATTGTACACCCGGGAGAGGGAGATCACATTGTACACCCGGGAGGGGGAGATCACATTGTACACCCGGGAGAGGGAGATCACATTGTACACCCGGGAGAGGGAGATCACATTGTACACCCGGGAGAGGGAGATCACATTGTACACCCGGGAGGGGGAGATCACATTGTACACCCGGGAGAGGGAGATCACATTGTACACCCGGGAGGGGAGATCACATTGTACACCCGGGAGAGGGAGATCACATTGTACACCCGGGAGAGGGAGATCACATTGTACACCCGGGGGAGGGAGATCACATTGTACACCCGGGAGGGGGAGATCACATTGTACACCCGGGAGGGGGAGATCACATTGTACACCCGGGAGAGGGAGATCACATTGTACACCCGGGAGAGGGAGATCACATTGTACACCCGGGAGGGGGAGATAACATTGTACACCCGGGAGGGGGAGATCACATTGTACACCCGGGAGAGGGAGATCACATTGTACACCCGGGAGAGGGAGATCACATTGTACACCCGGGAGAGGGAGATAACATTGTACACCCGGGAGGGGGAGATCACATTGTACACCCGGGAGAGGGAGATCACATTGTACACCCGGGAGAGGGAGATCACATTGTACACCCGGGAGAGGGAGATCACATTGTACACCCGGGAGAGGGAGATCACATTGTACACCCGGGAGAGGGAGATCACATTGTACACCCGGGAGGGGGAGATAACATTGTACACCCGGGAGGGGGAGATCACATTGTACACCCGGGAGAGGGAGATCACATTGTACACCCGGGAGGGGGAGATCACATTGTACACCCGGGAGAGGGAGATCACATTGTACACCCGGGAGGGGGAGATCACATTGTACACCCGGGAGGGGGAGATAACATTGTACACCCGGGAGAGGGAGATCACATTGTACACCCGGGAGGGGAAGATCACATTGTACACCCGGGAGAGGGAGATCACATTGTACACCCGGGAGAGGGAGATCACATTGTACACCCGGGAGAGGGAGATCACATTGTACACCCGGGAGAGGGAGATCACATTGTACACCCGGGAGGGGGAGATAACATTGTACACCCGGGAGGGGGAGATCACATTGTACACCCGGGAGAGGGAGATCACATTGTACACCCGGGAGGGGGAGATCACATTGTACACCCGGGAGAGGGAGATCACATTGTACACCCGGGAGGGGGAGATCACATTGTACACCCGGGAGGGGGAGATAACATTGTACACCCGGGAGAGGGAGATCACATTGTACACCCGGGAGGGGAAGATCACATTGTACACCCGGGAGAGGGAGATCACATTGTACACCCGGGAGAGGGAGATCACATTGTACACCCGGGAGAGGGAGATCACATTGTACACCCGGGGGAGGGAGATCACATTGTACACCCGGGAGGGGGAGATCACATTGTACACCCGGGAGAGGGAGATCACATTGTACACCCGGGAGAGGGAGATCACATTGTACACCCGGGAGAGGGAGATCACATTGTACACCCGGGAGGGGGAGATAACATTGTACACCCGGGAGGGGGAGATCACATTGTACACCCGGGAGAGGGAGATCACATTGTACACCCGGGAGAGGGAGATCACATTGTACACCCGGGAGAGGGAGATAACATTGTACACCCGGGAGGGGGAGATCACATTGTACACCCGGGAGAGGGAGATCACATTGTACACCCGGGAGAGGGAGATCACATTGTACACCCGGGAGAGGGAGATCACATTGTACACCCGGGAGAGGGAGATCACATTGTACACCCGGGAGAGGGAGATCACATTGTACACCCGGGAGGGGGAGATAACATTGTACACCCGGGAGGGGGAGATCACATTGTACACCCGGGAGAGGGAGATCACATTGTACACCCGGGAGGGGGAGATCACATTGTACACCCGGGAGAGGGAGATCACATTGTACACCCGGGAGGGGGAGATCACATTGTACACCCGGGAGGGGGAGATCACATTGTACACCCAGGAGAGGGAGATCACATTGTACACCCGGGAGAGGGAGATCACATTGTACACCCGGGAGGGGGAGATCACATTGTACACCCGGGAGAGGGAGATCACATTGTACACCCGGGAGAGGGAGATCACATTGTACACCCGGGAGGGGGAGATCACATTGTACACCCGGGAGGGGGAGATAACATTGTACACCCGGGAGGGGGAGATCACATTGTACACCCGGGAGGGGGAGATCACATTGTACACCCGGGAGGGGGAGATCACATTGTACACCCGGGAGAGGGAGATCACATTGTACACCCGGGAGAGGGAGATCACATTGTACACCCGGGAGGGGAAGATCACATTGTACACCCGGGAGAGGGAGATCACATTGTACACCCGGGAGAGGGAGATCACATTGTACACCCGGGAGAGGGAGATCACATTGTACACCCGGGAGAGGGAGATCACATTGTACACCCGGGAGAGGGAGATCACATTGTACACCCGGGAGAGGGAGATCACATTGTACACCCGGGAGAGGGAGATCACATTGTACACCCGGGAGAGGGAGATCACATTGTACACCCGGGGGAGAGGGAGATCACATTGTACACCCGGGAGAGGAGATCACATTGTACACCCGGGAGAGGGAGATCACATTGTACACCCGGGAGAGGGAGATCACATTGTACACCCGGGAGGGGGAGATCACATTGTACACCCGGGAGAGGGAGATCACATTGTACACCCGGGAGGGGGAGATCACATTGTACACCCGGGAGAGGGAGATCACATTGTACACCCGGGAGAGGGAGATCACATTGTACACCCGGGGGAGAGGGAGATCACATTGTACACCCGGGAGAGGGAGATCACATTGTACACCCGGGAGAGGGAGATCATATTGTACACCCGGGAGAGGGAGATCACATTGTACACCCGGGAGAGGGAGATCACATTGTACACGGGGGGGGGGGAGAGGGAGATCACATTGTACACCCGGGAGAGGGAGATCACATTGTACACCCGGGGAGAGGGAGATCACATTGTACACCCGGGAGAGGGAGATCACATTGTACACCGGGAGAGGGAGATCACATTGTACACCCGGGAGAGGGAGATCACATTGTACACCCGGGAGAGGGAGATCACATTGTACACCCGGGAGAGGGAGATCACATTGTACACCCGGGAGGGGGAGATAACATTGTACACCCGGGAGGGGGAGATCACATTGTACACGGGGGGGGGGGAGAGGGAGATCACATTGTACACCCGGGAGAGGGAGATCACATTGTACACGGGGGGGGGGGAGAGGGAGATCACATTGTACACCCGGGAGAGGGAGATCACATTGTACACCCGGGAGAGGGAGATCACATTGTACACCCGGGAGAGGGAGATCACATTGTACACCCGGGAGAGGGAGATCACATTGTACACCCGGGAGAGGAGATCACATTGTACACCCGGGAGAGGAGATCACATTGTACACCCGGGGGAGAGGGAGATCACATTGTACACCGGGGAGAGGGAGATCACATTGTACACCCGGGAGGGGGAGATCACATTGTACACCCGGGAGAGGGAGATCACATTGTACACCGGGGAGAGGGAGATCACATTGTACACCCGGGAGGGGGAGATCACATTGTACACCCGGGAGAGGGAGATCACATTGTACACCCGGGAGAGGGAGATCACATTGTACACCCGGGAGAGGGAGATCACATTGTACACCCGGGGGAGAGGGAGATCACATTGTACACCGGGGAGAGGGAGATCACATTGTACACCCGGGAGAGGGAGATCACATTGTACACCCGGGAGGGGGAGATCACATTGTACACCCGGGAGAGGGAGATCACATTGTACACCCGGGAGAGGGAGATCACATTGTACACCCGGGAGAGGGAGATCACATTGTACACCCGGGGGAGAGGGAGATCACATTGTACACCGGGGAGAGGAGATCACATTGTACACCCGGGAGAGGAGATCACATTGTACACCCGGGAGAGGGAGATCACATTGTACACCCGGGAGGGGGAGATCACATTGTACACCCGGGAGGGGGAGATCACATTGTACACCCGGGAGAGGGAGATCACATTGTACACCCGGGAGAGGGAGATCACATTGTACACCCGGGAGAGGGAGATCACATTGTACACCCGGGAGAGGGAGATCACATTGTACACCCGGGAGAGGGAGATCACATTGTACACCCAGGAGAGGGAGATCACATTGTACACCCGGGAGAGGGAGATCACATTGTACACCCGGGAGGGGGAGATCACATTGTACACCCGGGGGAGGGAGATCACATTGTACACCCGGGAGAGGGAGATCACATTGTACAGGGGGGGGAGATCACATTGTACACCCGGGAGAGGGAGATCACATTGTACACCCGGGAGAGGGAGATCACATTGCACACCCGGGAGAGGGAGATCACATTGTACACCCGGGGAAGGGAGATCACATTGTACACCCGGAGAGGGAGATCACATTGTACACCCGGGAGAGAGAGATCACATTGTACACCCGGGAGGGGGAGATCACATTGTACACCCGGGAGGGGGAGATCACATTGTACACCCGGGAGAGGGAGATCACATTGTACACCCGGGAGAGGGAGATCACATTGTACACCCGGGAGGGGGAGATCACATTGTACACCCGGGAGGGGGAGATCACATTGTACACGGGGGGGGAGAGGGAGATCACATTGTACACCCGGGAGGGGGAGATCACATTGTACACCCGGGAGAGGGAGATCACATTGTACACCCGGGAGAGGGAGATCACATTGTACACCCGGGAGGGGGAGATAACATTGTACACCCGGGAGGGGGAGATCACATTGTACACCCGGGAGGGGGAGATCACATTGTACACCCGGGAGGGGGAGATAACATTGTACACCCGGGAGGGGGAGATCACATTGTACACCCGGGAGAGGGAGATCACATTGTACACCCGGGAGGGGGAGATCACATTGTACACCCGGGAGAGGGAGATCACATTGTACACCCGGGAGGGGGAGATCACATTGTACACCCGGGAGGGGGAGATCACATTGTACACCCGGAGAGGGAGATCACATTGTACACCCGGGAGAGGGAGATCACATTGTACACCCGGGAGAGGGAGATCACATTGTACACCCGGGAGAGGGAGATCACATTGTACACCCGGGAGAGGGAGATCACATTGTACACCCGGGAGGGGGAGATCACATTGTACACCCGGGAGGGGGAGATCACATTGTACACCCGGGAGAGGGGAGATCACATTGTACACCCGGGAGAGGGAGATCACATTGTACACCCGGGAGGGGAGATCACATTGTACACCCGGGAGAGGGAGATCACATTGTACACCCGGGAGAGGGAGATCACATTGTACACCCGGGAGAGGGAGATCACATTGTACACCCGGGAGAGGGAGATCACATTGTACACCCGGGAGAGGGAGATCACATTGTACACCCGGGAGAGGGAGATCACATTGTACACCCGGGAGAGGGAGATCACATTGTACACCCGGGAGAGGGAGATCACATTGTACACCCGGGAGAGGGAGATCACATTGTACACCCGGGAGAGGGAGATCACATTGTACACCCGGGAGAGGGAGATCACATTGTACACCCGGGAGAGGGAGATCACATTGTACACCCGGGAGAGGGAGATCACATTGTACACCCGGGAGAGGGAGATCACATTGTACACCCGGGAGAGGGAGATCACATTGTACACCCGGGAGAGGGAGATCACATTGTACACCCGGGAGAGGGAGATCACATTGTACACCCGGGAGAGGGAGATCACATTGTACACCCGGGAGAGGGAGATCACATTGTACACCCGGGAGAGGGAGATCACATTGTACACCCGGGAGAGGGAGATCACATTGTACACCCGGGAGAGGGAGATCACATTGTACACCCGGAGAGGGAGATCACATTGTACACCCGGGAGAGGGAGATCACATTGTACACCCGGGAGAGGGAGATCACATTGTACACCCGGGAGAGGGAGATCACATTGTACACCCGGGAGAGGGAGATCACATTGTACACCCGGGAGAGGGAGATCACATTGTACACCCGGGAGAGGGAGATCACATTGTACACCCGGGAGAGGGAGATCACATTGTACACCCGGGAGAGGGAGATCACATTGTACACCCGGGAGAGGGAGATCACATTGTACACCCGGGAGAGGGAGATCACATTGTACACCCGGGAGAGGGAGATCACATTGTACACCCGGGAGAGGGAGATCACATTGTACACCCGGGAGAGGGAGATCACATTGTACACCCGGGAGAGGGAGATCACATTGTACACCCGGGAGAGGGAGATCACATTGTACACCCGGGAGAGGGAGATCACATTGTACACCCGGGAGAGGGAGATCACATTGTACACCCGGGGAGAGGGAGATCACATTGTACACCCGGGAGAGGGAGATCACATTGTACACCCGGGGAGAGGGAGATCACATTGTACACCCGGGAGAGGGAGATCACATTGTACACCCGGGAGAGGGAGATCACATTGTACACCCGGGAGAGGGAGATCACATTGTACACCCGGGGAGAGGGAGATCACATTGTACACCCGGGAGAGGGAGATCACATTGTACACCCGGGAGAGGGAGATCACATTGTACACCCGGGAGAGGGAGATCACATTGTACACCCGGGAGAGGGAGATCACATTGTACACCCGGGAGAGGGAGATCACATTGTACACCCGGGAGAGGGAGATCACATTGTACACGGAGAGGGAGATCACATTGTACACCCGGGAGAGGGAGATCACATTGTACACCCGGGAGAGGGAGATCACATTGTACACCCGGGAGAGGGAGATCACATTGTACACCCGGGGAGAGGGAGATCACATTGTACACCCGGGAGAGGGAGATCACATTGTACACCCGGGAGAGGGAGATCACATTGTACACCCGGGAGAGGGAGATCACATTGTACACCCGGGAGGGGGAGATCACATTGTA